>JAUMHA010368003.1:0-13574 GCA_032359765.1 Saxidomus gigantea | reverse complement strand
TTCTGAATCGCTCATCGTGTATTTACCGAACGTGCAACGTGCGTCTAACGTGCGTGTATCGTGCGTACATCGTGCGTATATCGTGCACTCCGTGTGACAACTGTTACGTTCCGACTACTGTATCTCTTTTGACTTTTATCTATATCCTGCACTTATGCCAATTGTCTTCCCCTCCGTCTTTAGCATCAAATGTAAATAGAAAATAGATCAATACAGCATAAAAGAATAGCAAATATGGTAAGAAACTTGGCAAACGCTGAACAGTCTGACATTTACTCTCATTTAATTCCTTGTCCTATTATAATGTTTCTGGTCTTATCATGTTGCTATCTGTACACGTACCATATAGGAATATATCGACATCATGGCGCAACATATGCCACGAAAACAAATCGAATGCGATAAGAAACTTGTTTTCATATTTCTACTATTTAAATGATCTTACATGACCCTAACCTCTTTCCTTGTCATAAACTTATGGCTCTGGTCTTACGTGCAGATAGGACATATGCCTACGTGTACACGTATCACACATACATACATCTATTTCTTATCATAACATTACAACGCTGAATATGTGGTACGAAAATCTCGATTGTCTTCGAAATTCATACACTGGCCAAAGTCGAACTTGTCCTTTGACCTCAATTATAATTGTATGTGTTAAGATGTTTCCCGAAACTTTTGAACAACCTTCGTTACTGTTCACAATTGTTTACTTTTAAAAGAAAAAATATAATCATTGCACTTAAATTAAGATATATATGCATTCATTTGAAACACACGATCACACAATATGTTTAACATGCCTGTTAAACTATGATCAGCATTTATAGTGTTTACGCCTTTTACGTCGGTAAGCATAATGTTTAGAAAATCTAGCAACTAATCACATATTTCGATATTATCAATCGCTCTGCAAACAGCTTAATTATGTTATAAAAGCGTTTTATTGTTTTATATCTTATTCCATGACAAAATACATATTTTGTTGTAGAAGACACGGTGACGTCGGAAAGGTTTTATTTGTCTTATCTGGTTCCAATAAAGAACTAGAAAGTTTAAGCAATTAAAGACAGTCGGAGTGTTTTCAGTAAGTAGTTGTTTTATTGACAGTCGTAAGCATCACTTTATACCTACAGTAATGTTAAAGTGATGGTTAGAAATGTTATTATGCAATATTATATCAACTATTGTATCTGTTTGCAACATTTGTATAAAGCTTTAAATAGTGAAACGAAAAAAATACGCACATGTAAAAACGTGTATAGTTAAACGTCTAATACATGTATATAGTTGCTGGAAATAGACATATTTACACTGCTGGTATGTTTGAGATTAGTAATTCACACAAAAAATACGCATTTATATACCTTCCCATCAGGTAATGATTTTTGCATTAAGAGCAAATATCACAGATGTAAAATGATTCATGCAATAAATTTCATTGAGCTTTGCTTCTTATGAATCACCATGCAAATTTTCGACTGGTCGGTTTGAAAAGATTTTCACCGACATAGTGTTTACGTCATGCATAAAAATGTCGATAAAATAATTAAATTCTCCTACACTCACATTTATTGAATTTTATTAGTTAACGATATGCTGACATGCTGCAAACATGCGATTAAAATTTATTTACGTGATTTAAAACTTGCGTTTCAAGTAAACTAAAAACAGTTTAAATGTTACATTGTGACGTTAACTGAATGGATTAGAATATCAACGTTAGACAGCAGCCATGTTCACATAGATAAGGTTGGACTTATACAAGTCTTTTGAGATTGAGAGCAGTCGTTTTCCCTTCAAGTTCCTTTTCTTTTAGAAAAAAATCTCCTTCAAAATATATCACAATCCAAGCTCATTTCACCAGAGTAATCAATTGCCAGTTTTGGTTACTAAAGCCAAAAGAGCATTGGATTAACAGTAAAAAATGTAAAAAGGTACACAAGTGGATTGTATTTTTCATAAGGTATATGGTGCAAAGGAATTTTGTGTAAAGTGATACATTATTGCTCCGTATTTTTGTTAAAGAAAACGGTGTTTTAAAATGAAGTTAAAACTATAACTGTCCCGAATGAAGCTCTGTACTGCACAGAAAGTGAAATGTCAAATTTTAAATAATTTCCGCCTCCTGTTGCAGCACAGAAAATTACATCCTTTCCAGATAAATATATATGTACAAATCTTTCTAATTTTCATGACTAATTGTGTATTACAATAATTTCCTTCATATTGTTCAACTCAAATTTATCATTTCATAAATAAAAACAATTATGACAAGCTTCTACATATAATCTTTTTATGATCTGGATATGTTACTTGTAAGCTATATTATTTAGATATCTAGATACATCTAATAACATGCCAGGTGGTACAGAGCTTTCTGTTTTATGACCACATGAAAGGGCCTCCCCCCGTCTGTGTTATCCAACACATGCTAAATCGCTAAAGAAGTAAATCTAGTGTCACATAACGTCCTCAATTATTCCTTTTTTAATGGCAATTATAGAACCGAGCACAATACTGCCAGGTACCGATTGCATTTGTCCTGCCCTTAGCGTCAAAGAAAAATAATTAGTGAAGATGATGTTAAATGTACAGAAAATACATGAGGTATTGACTCTAGGGACTGACTCTACTGACTGACGCCAGTCTAAGATAAGTGTTAAAGACCATCTTGCTATCGTACCGTCGAATGTTTCTTTTTCATTTCACTATATATCACTTTTATCTTTTTATGAATGTAAGAAAACGGATCAATAATGTATTTCACAGTGACAGATGAAGTTCGTTTTGAAACATAATTGCTTCGACCACAACGTTATCAAAACAGGTTGCTGACGTGATGTCTTTACTTCCTTATGACATGTATGTCTCCACGTTATGAGATGTATGTCTACTGTATGACTAACGATCGACACATCACATTGCACAAATGTAGCACGTCAATAGATAGATGTATACAAAGTAAGTTATAACGGGAATCAAAGTATTTACTTAAAGAAAGCTATATATGAAAATAATTTCCAGAATGACACCATTGCCAATGACACAATTTGTACGGAAGTTTGAGACAGGTTTGCCACAGCTACTTTAAATTTTTATTCGAACTCAAACGCTTTTTTATAATGTTTTTATTACATCTGTCACAATACGTTCCGTCTAAGTCACTGTCGACAATCGATGGTTTTGTTAGTGTTTTAATGTGAGAAAATTGTTTGAAAAGCTTCGTTTCAATGAACTTACTCTCAATGTTGGAAATATTATATAATTCACATTTATGTATTTCGGTCATAGCTTGTGAATTATGATGCCATTTTGCGAATAAGTGTTTTCGGAATGTTCTGGACATTTGCACTCCACAGCATTGCCGTAATATATCCCAGTATCGCAAATATATCTCTACATCTTGCATTTGCTTGTCTGTGACTCCAAATATCGGCTGGTATTTATAAGCAATTAAATGACCAATCTTTACAACCGTGTCGTATGATGCAACATAAGGAATTCTAATGTTGTGACTCTTTATCATTGAAATTGTCGTTTCTGTTTCAGAATTTCTGCCTGAAGTTATAAAGACCCATGAATTATGTGACAATGACTTAATAAGATAGGATATATTGTGCTTTTTTATCACGTTATAATCGCACTTCCTATTTGTTTTCAAACTGCAACAAACAGATTGATTCAAATGTTGGTGGATGATGGCCACAAGGATGCAAATGGTTTGGAACTGTAATGTCGTAGCTGTCCTTCGCTTGCCGTACTGTACGATTGTCTTCGGTATTCTTGGAAGAAAGACATTTGACTAAAATATATAACGTTATAAATAATGAAGAACATATGTACAATATGATCGAAATCACCACAAATAAAACTTGTAAAGCAACGATGACATCATCCTCTTTCCTGCACAACATATTTTAACAGTTTAACGAAATCAAAGGAAAATTAAAGAATATCTTAACACAATCTTTCAAGAATAAGTTGCCGTTATTAAATGAAAACTTTGCAATTTAAAACTTAATTATTCACTTGTGTATAATTTATCTGTGTTTAAACACGTAATCGTGAATTTATTTATGATAAACATTATGTTTGAACATCTTAACTGTATCAAGTTACGGAGTATTTAGAAAAGAGTTTAATGATAGTTGTTCTGATTTTTCTTTTTACCTTTTATAAGACCCTATGTATTTGTTTTGATTCTTTAAACATACATATAATGGTTTAGAGTCACCCGAACTCTCAATGCTCAGTGGTCTTTGGACGCCTGTTGTTAGTCTTCTGACAGCTACCTTGCGTCATCATCTTAAGGTCTTAACGTTTTGATATTTTAGAGACCACTCATTGTCAAAATAGGATCATGAATATTGGCTTAGTGATAATTTGATTAAGCTTAATGGTTTGTTTAATTGAGAATAAGATAACAAAACAATTAAAATGTTTCAAGAATGTCCTAGAGAACATACTATTTTGAGAACGAACACAACTTAAGATGGAATTCTAGAGACATCACACGGTGTCAATCCAAATACAGCATTTCTAAAGTGGAATCATTGCCTGTCGGGCGGGGGACAGCGAATCGATTTTCCGTCGTTGAGCCGTTGATATAAGTGTGTATGTGTGTTCATTCCATTAAAATTCTGTTCAAAGTGGAGATACGTCTCGAAAACATCCGGTTATCAAGTCCAACGTCGTTACGAATGTTTTCCATATAGGAATCAAAATTGGGCATAATATAAATATTAAATCACAAAACATGTAAAATGGTAAGACATTGTAATCTGGATTATCTTTTTATCGATTATGTTTTGTTAAAGTAGTTTGCTTCCTGATTATCGTTTCATCAAGATGCGACATCGATTAATACAAACATTCATCAAGCTGACGACAATGCTAAATCATTGATTTCATGTATTCATGACTTCTCGTCGGGTGCAACTTGACAAAAATTAAGTTTTACCGATTGGGCAATTTGGAAGTCATTTGTTTAGTTATTAGTTAGTTATGCTTTATAGACCAAAATAAGTTTATATCAGAGTTATCATACAAGTGTTAGGAATTCGCTGTACTTGCGTTTTACTTGCAGTGAGACAAAAGTAAGCTGTTCAAAAAGTAAGAGATGAATGATCTGTGCGGAGTTTAATGCAGTGTAAGCATCCATAGAATAAATTGTAGACTGATTTTCATTTTTATTATGCCCCTGAAGGTTAAAATATCTCGGCATACATGTTCAGCATATCAAGACGACGTGTCGCGTGTCATACCTACGCCGGTACCTAAAACGTCAAGGTCACACTTAGAGTTTGAAAGTAATAGAGCCCTGTTTATATGCACACATTCGTGGCTGGACTGTAACTTTGTCATGCATTCAAGCATTTACACAAATGTACATCACAACTTGACGACGTGCCGAGTACAAAACCCACATCCCTACAACAAAGGTCATCTGTATATGCATACATTACTTTCCGGATTGTAACTTTGTCATGCATTGATTTGACTCATAACTTGGCACAAATGCGCAGCACATCAAGACGTGCTACGTGCAAGACCTACGTCCCTACCTTCATGGTTAAGTCACACTTAGAGTTAAAGGTAATGGAACGCTCTAGGCATGATAACTCTATTTTATTTTCACTGTACAGCAATTGTTGTACTATGATGGCTTTTTTTGTCGTTTTATTTAAAGAAAGTAATACACTTGCCTGTTGAAAAAAGAGACACATTGTACCTTTCTCTTTGAACTATGAACACATATTTATTTCAGGGTGGCAGTAATGATGAATTTGATTATTTGGTCTCAATTCTGACATTCCAGTGACAATTATCATCAACGTCAAACTTTTCCATCCTTTACCGCCTAGTTGAAATGGCCTTTGTAATTTATGATTTACATTTTCTAGATAGTCGTATATGTGAAAGAGTTATAGATTTGGATACTAGAGATAAAAAAATGTTTCGTATGTTGCATATCCTTTATCAAATAAAAGCCTGTATAATTACTTATTGTGAATTTCTAATGTTCGTTAAATAAGCAAATAGTTTTCATTGACTAATACCGATTTCATACTATGTTTAGTATACTCACCACCTGATTTTTTGCCATTTTGTATGGGTAGAAATTATTAAGAAATTGATATAACAAATGTCCTGATAGAAATATTATGTTGAAATAGGTAGATATTCCCGATATGGCTTGAGTGGCAGAGTCTCAATGGACAGCGGGGTAAAGACATTTAGTACAAAACTACTTGACCTTTGTTAAACAAATGCAATTCAAACTGTAAATGGAATAGTTGTTGATGATAATGCAAATGATAACACTTACATGTACCATTAATGACGTTGCGTTTTTGAAAACCTGTTATGTTTAGATGACTTCAAGCAAGATAAGATATTTTGAAATAAATAATAGGTTTTAATAATGTCATATACCATTCATATTTTGGTACATTATAAGTGATATCACTGCAGTGAGTGCATATAGAAAGATTGAAATATGTGTTTGATGAAGCAAGGACTGCTCTTTTTAGGAATGACTTGTGTAGCCAATATGACGAAGCATTTGTCAAAGATTATTTTCCTAATGCAAATAATTTTTCAGTACCCGGATGTGCAAAGCCGAGACTGACAGTCATAGAGGCTTTAGTAGGCTGTACCGACATAAATACAATTTGAATTTGTGAATCAACATAACCTCTGTAGGTCCTACAACATTTGTTTTGACCAACTAATTCATTTGGCTTATCCTTTTGACCTTGATTTTTTATCTGAAATTTTACACAGTCAAATGAAGTTTACTTTTCGTGGTCCGAACTTCATGTATACTTGATAGTCGGTCCAGGGTGTTTTATAAAAATGACTATTTGGGGTCCAAACTTCATGCGACTGTGTAACATGGTGTAAAATGGGAATTCCCACTTGTTTAAATCAAATCTTAATTGAATGTGAAATTAAAATGAATTCAATCAGTTTAAAACCCAGAAAGTTATGAAAATCATTTATTCAATTGTAAACCAACACCAATAACGGCCCGACGATATCCCAGTGTGGGTGGGGTATTACGACGAAATAGTGCGAACTGCGCTACGAAACGGAAGTAGATTTCATCTGTTTTAGATAAATTCAAATGATACTAGTTTAAATCAAGCATTTTTTATCTATATTTGTAACTATTCCGTTTGGCACCTGGCGAATAACAAATACAATTCGGACGAAACTGTATTTGACTGAATTGAATATTCGCATGTATCGTTACAGCCCTACCGAGCATTATAAATGCCTGAAACCATGTACCGATGACGTCTTTAAAATGACGTCATGTATGCATTGCTTTCTGGGGAAGTTTCCCGCGATCTTTGACTTTTTTTTAAATAAACTAAATAAAAGTAGAATTTGAATTATAAAATAAACAAAAAAACATATTGGTTTCAATGTCATATCACGATCATTTCACTTGTGAACACCAAAAGTAACATGTTAAACATTAAATCTGGTGTACTCCAGGGTAATATTTTGGGACCTCTGGTCTTTGTATTGTAAATAATTTTATCATGCAACTAGCCTTATATATCAACCAATAATGATTTACCATAGGCAGTGCAATTAAAGAATTGTAGGTTTTCAGTGATGATACAACACTTCAGAGTTATATAAAACGGAAGATATAGCAATATTACAGTTTATCATGTTGATGAAGTTGAAATATTCTGTTTTATAGAGGAATTTAAACTGGCCATTTCCATTTAACACACACAAATGTAAAACAATCTCTTTTGGCCAAAACGACATGAAACTTCACTGTGGGCTAATATTAAATATATGTTAAATGCGTAATTGCCCTTCTTTTTTTCTCATAGATTCTTACTATAGTCTGTCCCATTAAATCGATAAACCTCAGTACAATATGCATATGCGTGGGTCTCAATAAAAAATACATGAGCATTAATATCTCTACTTAGACACAATTTTCATTGTACTGATTTACTTCATAACTATTTTATTTAAAAATTAAAGTTGTGTGATTTTGCCATAATGTTACTGACGTGATGTCACATAATCCAAGATGGCCGCGACCATAAAGCCAATATCGGGGATGAACTCAAATTAAAGGGGCATACAGTTAAACTGATGTCAAACTAAATAACCTCCAAACATAAATAATATAATATTTGGAAGTATTATAACTTAACCTTAAAGTTTTAGCTATGCATTCCCAGTTATTATCGATAAAATCAGTGGTTCCAAATATACTGCTGTACTGGGTGGATGCGATTTATTACAGAAAGCCTCTATATTGACTACTTGTGGTAAAACGAAGCAGTTTTCGCCTTAGGTCCTTCTTTGATATTGTAGGTATGCATTTGTAGCGATGTTTCTGTTAACGAAATTATATTTTGTAGTTTAGTATCTATTTTACCATAATTTGCATATAATTATGACTGCCACTTAGAATGTTGTTAAAATTAATGCTACTACTATGTAGGTACTGATATTCTAGTTGCCCAGGTTACAAAACACATTTCACATAGAATGTCATGTGCCAGAGTTACAACCTGTATTTTGAGTAGCCAATCAACATTTGAAAATGTTATTTCTCACGTTTTTCTCCATCTTCGTGCTCTAAGAATATCGTGGTGTGCAGCTAAAGTCATCTGTTGTTATTTAGATTGCCTTTCACATAAAATTTCAACCAATTTGCCTTCTGTTTATCTGTGACTATCAAAGGATTCAATCTTTGCTGAAAGGTCATCCAAAAGGCTCCAGTGTATTCACAAAAATATACCCTATCATTACATCAGCAATGGTGTGATCTGTAGAAAAAGTATTCTCTGATGAAAATAAGTGTTCATACATTTGTTCACATACCGTCTACATTTATATAGTTATATTCAAAGTCTTAAGCAATCTTAAAGCCCTGATACATCTTTAAGTGTGGTTAAATTAGTTGGCAGAAAAATCTTATCAAACATCATGTTTATTCATTTCACTAATTTAAAATTACTCATAAGTATGTAGTTGTTTCACAATAAAAATGGTTATCACATTACAAAACAGCAAAAAGTCTGAAATTCTGTAAAAATTAAAAGTTACCTCAGTTTGAGAGGCTCACAACACCTGGGTAATTTCCTTCTCATGGAAGGCTGCAACTTATTTCTTTTTGGTGTACATTGCCGTCTGTGACACAGGAATGTCCAGTTTGTGACAGAAGTCGTATCTTTGGTCTGGAAAAATTGAAGAAATTATTATTACTTCTAAAACATAATCTCTATCATGGAACATATTCAACAAAACGTTGATTAGAATAATGAGTAATAAACAAGTAAACCTGTTCCTAAATCAAGGAGGTTTTTACATTTTTCTCTCTATTATAACTGTAACCACTGACCTATATATAGCAAACTTGTGATTTAAGATTTAGACACAGATGATATATGCGTGCCCTTGTAATTTTCCAGATTTGCGAACCATAAAAATTTAATTTTGCAGTAATTTTTCATTAAAATGCACCTTGTTTTATTCAACATGTTCTTATATCTACATAACATAACATATCTAAACATTGGTGAGTATGTTTAAAGTATATCCATGACGTCTCATCTTCGTAAACGTATGGTAAAACTAGCATTCAATAGTTTTTCATAGTCTATATCTCAAAAATCAAATAATGAAAATAATAAACGTGATCAACTTAAAAGTCAGACAAGTTTAAAAATATTTAATTCCATATTTCAATATTTTCAGAAATAAAAATTTAAGTACATGTACAGTAAAACTTGATAAACTCGAGCATCGACAACTCAAGAACCCAGGAAAACTCAAGGACTCCTGTCAGTCTCCGCAATTTTACATGCATGTTTAACCAGAAATCACCATGGATAGCTAGAACATCGGTAACTTGAGAACCCAGGGCAACTCGAGGAACACCTGTGGTCCTGCCAGAAGATTTCTTACTTAAATAACCTGCGGCAACTCGAACTCACTGATTATCAGATTTTTCTCGCCTCCGCTGGCACCTCGTTATTTTAACAAGTCATAAGAAAAACATTTTTTGTTAATTGATTTTTTATTTAAATAATCAGCCTTCCAGCGGCCAACTTTTAAAAATATTATTCGCACATAGAGGTGTACACTTTTCTCACAATACAATACGGTTGCGAACGATACGCAACAGTTCAATACAAAACATCTACTGTTTCTAGAAATTGAATGGATATAAACAAGTGGACTTAAATATTTATTAAGATAAAAGTAATTGGCTGCAGTTTGCATAAAGTGTTCATACTATATTTTTATTCTCACCTATTCGAAACCAAAATATTACTTACGTATTTTTCAATTAACGTGAGAGAGCATACATTTTGTGAGCTTGTCGAACGATAATTAAATCATGCGCCAACATTGGCTAGTTAATATTTCTAAGCCAATTGAAATCACCTTTACAAAAATAGCTTGTTTGAGCTCTTCAAAGCAGTTACCTCCCTTTACACTAAACACCAACAAAAAATACTGTGCCATACCTGATGAAAATTACGAGTCTGAGTAATCCTTTGATGATAAAGCACGACAAAAATATAAAACTTCATATTTTATCTACTTACTTGCTTCTTTCAATTAATTGGACAGAAATGGGACTTTTTCTTAATTACTTAATTATTCTGCCAATACTACAGATAGAGACATGAAATTTTTACACAACAAACTACTGTCTCAGCTGTAAGCATCCGTATACTTTGCAGAGGTCACAAAATATGTTTTCTTGTTCAATGCGAGTAAGACAAAATCCCATGAAACGTCCACCAAATATGCAAAGTCCGTTCAATTATCCGGAAAATTGCTTATTTGTGTCAAAAATCTGCTACTGCATCAGACTTATTTCTTTCTGGTTGATTTTTTCACATTATGCTCTGTACAGCTATAAGTAAACAAGTGTCAGTCCCGGTCAAAAGCAACTGGTTAGTATTTATAACATTAATCCTGAACCGAGGTCCGTCATGGCTGCATTGATTTAGGTCCTAATGTACTAAAAGTGTTAATCAATGCTTTCAGTATGAATGTAACGAAGAATATCTATTTTTTAAGATCTAAGTATTAATTTTACAGTTTGCAAGGTTTTTCCCATTCCCAATTGTTAAAGTTAAACAAAAAAACTAGTGTTGAAATGTAAATGTTAATATCGCAGAGCTATACATTTGCCCATGTGCATTGATATATTAAGTTCCCCTGTGACAATGACCGTCTGCAATCAAAACTACGGTACATATATATCAAATTTATTGATGTTGTTCACCTAAGTGTCAGAAAAGTTAACTACACTGTCATAGACACGGAAAGCGTTTACATGATCTGAGTACCTTCATTACACGTGGAATCAAACGATAATTGTAAAATTAGGTGCAGATTGAAATTGTTCAGATATTTGAACGTCCGGTTAACACGTAGGATACCAGTACCAGTTTTTAAAGGAAAACAATCGCTGGTGTTATCAAAGCTTTACTGTATGTGTCGTCTAAAACATATTGGTGACGAAACTGATGTATACGGATAGCTGCATTATCAATTTAGAAACTACAGGTATTTTGCAAACCAACTTGTGCATCCCTCTTTTCTTTCGCAATACAACTTGCCTCGCCGCTTGCCCGATCATACACTGTCCTAAGTGATAGGTTGACTACTCTGTCATAGACGCGGAAAGCGTTTACATGATCTGAGTATCTTCATTACACGTTGGATTAAAGGATAACTGTATAATTACGCGCAGATTGAAATTATCCGGATAATTGAACGAGACAGTTTTAGGTTAGAGCTAACATTTGTTCTTCTACACCTACCTCTGCGAAAGAGTAACCTAACTGCATTTTTTGCCAGAACTCCCAAAATCTCGGCGACTGTATGCGGACACATCGGTATGGCTGTTGATTGGCCCAACAGTTTGTATACGCTGATTTGATTGGTTGTACGTTTCACTGTTACAGAAATACCCGAGCGGTATTCGGTGCTGCACGGTACACGTTTTTAATGAATCTAATGAGGAAATTTAGTCAGTTATCTCCCATTAATACTCTCTAAATGCAGCTAGGTCCTTTCATTTGGATTACTCTGCTTTTTTCGCTATTTTCTTTGTTCCATATAATGAAATGTAAGGCAAAATATTGCTAATCATGATAATATCTTTAAATGATCCTTTTAGTTACATGTTCTATTAACACCCCAGTGTTTAATTTTTTACAGTCCTTGCATTTTAATCAAGACATGTGTGAGGTAATTCGCACATAATAATTTGAATTTGTCTATGTGGAACAGCAATAAAGTCCAAGAGGATTCCAACTAGATAGGACCTACTTGCAAATTGGGATACCTTGGACTTTATCTGACAAGGGAGATAATTTCTTTTCCACTAAAGGTTCTCATTGGCCACACGGTTAAACGAGCGTTTTACACGCAGAAAATAAAACGTGTGCGCAGGGAACCAACACATAGGCGCCACTGTATACCGGTTAGAATTATTTCATAAGGACTATACCCTTAAGCATCCACTAATTAAGAACCAATCAGTAATAGAACACATAGTGTATGCCTGCAAGTTATCTAGACAAAATCGCATGACTGCGGTTCTCACCTATTTAGCATAATTATTCCTGAAATGACACAAGATACCTGCATGAAAAGTTAACAACGGACATGTTAATTTTTATATCAATAATGCTCCAAAGCATGTATTTGAATTGTGTAACATAGATTTTGGCCGATGCAGGATAGAAACTAGTTGTTCCCATTATCAGTATGGCTGCATGTATATGTTAACAGAATCTATCAAAGAAAAAAAAGAATCATGTATTAGCGGATCGTATTTAAACTGGAAGGTTAGTGGAAATAGTTATCAAATTCATTTCTACGAACGTCTGTTGCTCAAAATTTGGATGACACAGTGTGAAATTGTGTGAACGCTTATTATAGTTGAACGATTAAGTCAGAAATGTGTGAGATTTATTATTAACAGTCGCTGTTTCAAAACGGTTTTTATTTTATGCTTTTCAGTGAAATACTGAAATATATCGGTGATATAAAATTGGTATTTCACTGTTTCAAAGCAGTGAAAATATCATTTTTATTTTCACTGTTTTGCCGAACTACTTTTTAACCACATTCTAAACAAAAGTCCCATATTTTCACACCCGGGATCTCCAGCTTGGCCTCCATACAAAAGTATCATGTACTATACACATGATTGACAGTGAGTGATTAATTACGCTAAAATACTTAGCTTTATCCAATTTCTAACTAATTAGATACATATTTCCCCTCATTTATTGGTGATAGAACATTAAATAAAATCGAAAAATGGCTGCAGTTTATTTTTGATATAAACATAGGGTTGTTGGTATTCATTTTCTTAGTTAGATCATTGTCCATCCATCTATAGCAATTTTGAATCAAAATTTGAGAAAAAATTGATTTTCATTTTTTTCACCACCATCTAATTTTCAAAGTATTGTCTTAATACTTGTATGATCATGGTCTGAAACCTATAAGTCACCTATAAAAAGTGGAAAACTACCTCTACA
>JAUMHA010367991.1:0-13575 GCA_032359765.1 Saxidomus gigantea | reverse complement strand
AAAAGATGATTCATTTTCATTATGTATTCTGAAGTTATACAATGATTTATGATACTTGTATAGATGTATTTGAATGCTTGTGCATTTTTGCTTCACCCCTTGTTGCCAAATAAACGAGTCTCACAAGCGCAGAGTGGCTTTGCTTATGTTTTGTTAATGTGTCGAGACCTGATTCATATTCAAATTTGTATTTTAAATGATATTATCTAGTATGTTAACTGAAACAGTCGAGTACGTACGCAAGGAACGAGCATCACGGGGTTTGTGGTTTTTTTAAAGAATAAAATATAAAAAATGAGTAAGGTGAAATAAAATTAAATGCCTGAATAAATAAAGTTTTCAACAATGTGTTAAACCTTATAAATCTTAATTAGTGCAACCACTGAAAGTCAGTTTTAGGTTTGTTTGTCCGGACAATATAACCCAGAAGTACGTGAGTAATGCTGACAACTTCATGCTGCAGGGTACATACAGTTTTTGTGTAAAATTGTATGCAAGAATCTCTCAGAAGCTACATTTCTTATAATTCTAACCGCGTTTAAAACATTTATTTATTTTAAGAAAACTATTGAAAATTGTTACCACATTTACTCAGATAACAGATGCTATACAACAAAGGGTTAAGCAGCTAGAAATGATTTTCTAGTCAACAAACAGTTATAAGCTTGATAACAGCATGCGATGTCTAGTGGTCAGCAATAATCAGACATAAAAATAGTATTTTCTTTGAATTAGGTTAATTTGTGCATTAGACTGGATTGGTCTTTCTTTTCTCAACCTTACATGAAATGGTAGACTGCATTGCTCACAACAATACTCTTTCTTCATTATTTTTTTCACTCATTGCAAGCATATTTTGGATGAAGTTCACATAACCTATATAATAGCTACTTCTGTGCGAAAATGTATGCCCCACTAGTCTCAATAGCATGTCATGCTTAAATTTTGTTTTACTTTCTACTTTTTAGATAATTCCATAATAATACATGTAAGTGTAAGGCCGGTAGTATGGGATTGGATATTCAATCAAGAGAGAGATGACACAGGCTTTGTCCTAAGAGGTAAACATTTAAAGTATTTCAGGTAGCGTTTGCTTTACTTAAAACGGAACAATTGACTAAAACACCACAGAAGTAACCAATAGTTAAAGAAGAGGATTTTTGTTGAATCAGTTGGTACATAAAAATTACCCTGAAAATGATCATCATTACTCTAGGAAAAAGGAAAACTGGCATAGCACCATATAATTGTACATCTATTGAGCAAAAAAGATCTGTCAGAAATAAAATCGACTAAATATGTATGTATTATACTCATTGATTAATTCTACTAAACAAAACTTTAGAGATAAACGACTTTGAAGAAAGTACCCGCTGATTTCAATATAGTGCTTTAAGCAACACATCTTAATCGTGTTATATACCATGCAAAAGAAACAGGATAAAACAGAGGATGTCGTATGTCATGTGTGAATTTTATGACACAAGCCGACAAGATTTCAATGCATTACGAACCGGATGTTATTGATATATTTCTTTTTTGCAAACATTTGTAATATTAGTCTATGAAATGTGAGGTTTCACATTGAAAATATGCAGTTTAGTCTTTAAACGCTTTAATCAAGGAACTTTCATTTTTCAGATCACTTTAGATGAGATGGTAAAATCCGTCAGAGATCAAGGTGACAGTAACCACTATGTTGGTCACAATACAACTCTATCTCCATTTATATTTCAAAAGTCATTGCGAAATATCCTGAATGTGAAAATTACAAAAGATCTATACTTAATTTGTCCATATTTACTTAATGTAGAAACTCATGTCCTTAAATTTGCTTTCTTACTTCTCTACTTTCAGACATAGCAATAAGTGGGAGATTTAGGCCAATAGTTGAGGATCGAACATTCAATGCAGAGAGAAGTGAACCAGGCTTTCTCCGGAGAGGTAAACTTAACAAGTATTTTAAGTGTATTATGTCTTTTTTAAAGTTTACTTATAACGATACAAAGTACGAAAACACTACACTAGCAGACAGTATCTGAAGATTGTTAATCTTTGGACACAGTTTCAAGAAATTCCTCTTCAAAGTAACAGTCATAGGTCTAGGGAAAACATTTGAACCCTGGCATGCAAAAATTGGCATAGCATCATTTTTTTTATTTTTTCAATGTAATAAACAAATTAATAAAAAAGGGTCAAGAATATGTCATTTTGAAATGAAATAGATTACATAAATAAAAAAAAAACGTATCATATCTCAGTAATTATTTACACAAAATGCTTAAAATGATTAAAAAGACATAAATGACTTCTTTAAGGTACACCTTTGGTATAGAATCATTAATTCTGAACCGAAACGTCTGTGTACAAGAAGCCAAGAAATATGTGTATTTTCAGTTTTAGCAGGTTATGTCTTCCAGGTTCAATTGCAACACAAACATCATATAAGGGTCGATCGTTTTGTATATATATATGTATATATTAATATTTCTATGTTGAAACAGATATTTGATTTATACTCTTTGAAAATTGCTATAACTAAAAGAATGTTTCGATATTTTAATAGAAACAATAAAGGGTAATATAATTGTAATGCTTATATTATTAAAAATAGTCTTGTTACTTTTAAATCACTTAAGAAATCACTTGAATTCGACTAACTTAGAAAAGTGCTACTATATCCCAAGCAAACAAAGTTTTGGGGAGATATGTAAAGAAGAACTTGTTGGTCTGTTAGTTCGTCGATCGGTTTGTTGATAGATCTGTTGGTTTTGTGTCTTCTCCATATCTTTTAAACATATTAAAGTATTTTCATGAAACTTGTGTCAAATGTTCATCTCACCAGAACGACGTGCAGAATCCCCGTTCCAACCCCGTCACCTCAAGACCAAGGTCACAGTTAGGGGTCATTGGTTTTACATGTCTACCCCGTATCTCTTGGATCCCTCAAAGGATTATCATGAAACTTGGGTGATATGCTCATCTCAACAGATCAACTTGCAGAACCCATGTTCAAATTTCGCTTGGCCAAGGTCAAGGTCACACGTATGGGTCATGGTTTTAGTCGTGTCTGCACCATGTCTGCTATATCCTTTGAAGGATTTTCATGAAACTTGGGTCAGGTATTCTCTCATTAAGAAGACGTGCAGGCTCTATGTTTCAACCCAATCAGCTAAAGATCAAGGTCAGACTTCAGGGTCATTCATTATTTGTGTCTCCTTCATGTCTCATGAACCTTCAATGCAGAGAGGAGTGAACCAGGCATTGTCCAGACAGGTACACTTAACAAGTATTTTAAGTGTTTTATGTCTTATTTTTAAAGTTTACTTTTATCGATACAAAGTACTAAAACACTACACTAGTAGCCAGTATCTGAAGATTTTTGTTCTGCGGACACAGTTACAAGAAGCAACTCTTCTAAGTAACCGTCATGTTCAAAAATGTGATTCGGGGGTGAGAGTATCTGACATATATGTAGTGATAGTACAATCTATTCAATTATTTTAGTTGAATTTGATCTTTCATAGATATTTTAAATTTCGTGGATGTTCATTATAGAATGAGAGACTACAACATAAAATGAATAATAAGACCCTCATAGTTTTAACTTCTGTGTAAAAGAACACTTGATGGACTCAGACTACGTACTTAATTGTTTCAAAACAATTCGAGTCTAGTTTTCTTGAAGGCACAAAATTTATGTTATCCATCTTATTTTACGAATTCAAATAAACAGCCTCCTAAGCTTGTTGTTGTTATTAATGTTATTTATTTGAATGTCTATGTAAGAAAAATCTTTACTTTTTTAATTTGACATTGTAAACATTACTTTTAAGCACTGCTGTAATAGCGGTGATTTGCCCCGCCCCTGAAGTTAGAATAATATGTAATCAAGCACAGACTCTTGGACATACATCTGTTAAACTTCAATCACAAATCTAGGCTGTAGCAAATCGTAGAAAATCTTTATTAGGTTACTGATTATCCATTTTGTATAGTAAGTAACCAATATATTGCTCACAGTACAACTCTATTTCTATTAATACATTTGTATTAGCAACACAGTTATTGCAAGGTCATTTGGGATGTGAATTTTACAAAAGCTCTATATGGAAAAAGAAAATTAACGCCCTAATAGTTTAAACATGTATCGAAATGTTTCGGCCGTAAAACCGTCTTCAGAATAAATGTATATAAACAAATATGACGTTACATTCGTAACGTCATTATGGAATGAATGACTACAAAAGCTCTATAAAAATTTAAGCACATAATAACATTTGTCAATATTTACTTAAGTTAGAAACCAATATTATTTTCTACTTCCAGGTAACAATATAGCAATAGACAGGAGAGTTAGTCCTGTAG
The DNA here is from genome assembly GCA_032359765.1 of Saxidomus gigantea. Classification (NCBI taxonomy): domain Eukaryota; kingdom Metazoa; phylum Mollusca; class Bivalvia; order Venerida; family Veneridae; genus Saxidomus; species Saxidomus gigantea. The sequence continues at coordinate 9,207 of JAUMHA010367991.1, read as the reverse complement.
TTGAGGATCGGACATTCAATGCAGAGAGGAGTGGACCAGGTTTTGTCCGGAGAGGTAAACTTTGCCTGTATTCTAAGTGTTTTATGTAGTTTCTTTTTAGTTTACCATATCTCAAAAACCTTTAGTGATACTTTGGCCAAATACTCATCTCAGTTGGACGACGTACATAATCCGTGTTTATACCCTGTCAGCTAAAGGCAAATACGCCAACTCACCAAAAACGACAAATATAGAGCAAGAACTTTCAGTGTCGTTCTGGCGCCCCATAATTGGTTTGTTGGCGCCTTAATTTTGTCTCTCAAACATTCTGACGCAATACCATCTGTACCTACATGCTAGAACGACAGATATCTCATTTGTCGTATTAGCATGCTTTATTTGTCGTTTATACATGTTGGCCGGCTAGCACGACAGAACGATAAATATTGTCCGTTAATTGCAATACAACAAATAGGATATACATGTATTTCGTTCTGGTGGGGGCGCCAACACGCCAATTCAACAATTTGTCGTTTTAGCGTGTTTGCGTTTAGCGCGCTTATTTGTCGTTCTAACGCGCCCCACTAACTCACCGAAACCTTAGAACGCTGGCACACCAGAACGACACAAGTTCAGTGTTGTGTTTTCCTTCTGGTACGTATTAAAATGTCATATTTGCTCTCTAATTTTGTTGTTCTGACGTGATAGCATCCCACAATGACACCAAAACGATATAGAAGCGCGCCGATACGACATGAAAGGTTATTGTCGTACTGCCGGGAGCGCCAAAATGACGAGTGCTATCCACCAACACGCCAGAATGACAAATTCTTGAGTTGGTGTGTTAGCGCCCCTGTCAAAACGACAAATATGTCATTTGTCGTATTTGCGCGTTTTCTTTGTCTGCGCTAACATGCCAAAACGATATCGCAGAAATTAGCTACAATATTTTTGCCTGTAGATATATATCTTGTTTTTGAAGCTATAACAATGAAATTTGAACTATATTGATAGTTGTGTATGCAAATTTCAACTTGAGAGCAATATCATCTAGGTTAGTTCGAATACGAATAGGGAACTGGGTTTGCATTCAAGCACAAAGAATTATAAACTAAATTCCAACTCTATGTCATATTTAGATATCAAGATATTATATGAAGCACTTCAGTGGAACAATATGAGAATGTAACACGTTTTCATGATATCAGATTGTTCCTGATTGATGCAATTGGACAAATGACTGTATACCTAAGCTAAACGAAATCAAGCAAAAAGGTTTTCAATATCACAAAAACAAAAGTAAAATGTTTACTTGTCAAATGGACAACTGTAACAGTTTTAGCTTTAGTTTTGTGACCGCTTGATGTCCGTCGTCGTCGTTCGTCGTCAACAATTGCTTCAAACGACATTTTCTCTGAAGCCCATTGGCCAATGTTTGTGAAACTTGGCAAGGATGTTTTCTTGAAGAACTACAGCAATCTTAAACATGTCATAAAAGCGGGTTTCATCTATCCACCAGTCCGTGTGAAAGTTCATCCATCGAAATATTCATCCGTCAATTTAAGAAAATCAGTTTAAAAGCAGGCAGGGTAATTGGCTAAAACGTTTAGAAATATAACATAATGTGTAATTATATACATAGCGGTTTGTAAAACCTGTAATATAAATCCTTATATGTATAAAGCTACTGTAAAAATAATTTACACCAACGCTGTAGAAGTTCTTGTTATATTTCTATACCTCTAACAGGTCAAATCCCTTAAAACATAAAACTCTTCTACGTACAGTGTAACGATAGATTGAAAGTACGAACCTAAATCACAAATTTATAAAAACAGGACATACATGTACCTTGTCATCTATAGAAAAGCTGAGTCTCATTTGCAAGAGTTTAAAGCATTTAAACACGACTTGCTATTTTATTTTCATAGCTAGGTAAAACAGTCTTGTCTAATTCAATGGAAATTTACTTTTAAATTAAAAAATTTGGTTTTAATTTTTCAGATAGAGCCCATTCTGTATTTAATTGGCATGTTTTGGGTCAGAGCATACAACCGAATCAAAATTGTAAGTATGCTTCCAAATTCTCATGGTATATTTGTAAATTATAGAAATAAGATTTTTCACGTCAGTGGCAATATTGTAGTTAATTCTTAAACTTTTGAAGGTGTACCAAGTAGATTTTTTTAAAGAGGGGATTAGGCCTAAACTGGCTATTCCAGGGGGAAATTGCTAAGTATTCAACGGCCTCTCTTAATAGGTGGTTGTGCACTTCCTTTCTGAACTTGTATGTTATTGACATAAAAAATTGAAACAAGAGAAAAAGAGTTTATTCGGAAGCAAACATCGGGTTTCAAAAGGGAAAAAATCTGAAAATTGCTTCAAAATCTGTCAACAGTTTCAAATTAAAACTAGTTTGCCAGAAGGGAAAGTTATTTATAAAAGACAGAAAAATAACTTAGAAATAGACAAAACATGCCCATGCATCTCCTTTTTAAATCTTATCTTGTAAATTCTAATCATATGCATGTTTATCGCAGTATAATGTACAGAATATAATGAAGAAAGGTAACTCCTCTATCATGATACAGTATCACTGATTGATTTATTTCCCTTCAAAGTAGTATATAACAGATTACTACGAAGAGCGGTAACTCATCTACCATGGTTGCGTCTTTATGATCGAATTAACTATCTTGTAACTTATATAACAAATTACTGCACGGCTAATGCTTACAGTATCCTAAGGGATTGATGTCATTATAATCATAAGATAGGAAAAGAATCATGTTAAAATAACAAAAGTCCCCCGCCCAGACAAAGATTTTGTGTGAAAAGTCCAATGATGAAGTCTTTATGGTCGAATTACCTCCCTTGTAACTAATATGACACATTATTGCACGGCTAATGTTTACAGAATCTTAAGGAGTTGAAGTCATTTCAATTATTATAAGATATGGTAATAGTCATGTTGAAAGTAACCAAAGCCATCCCCCTAGGCAAGGTTTTTGTGTGAAAAGTCCGATGAAAAATCTTTGAACAAGAACATGATGGTAATAAGCTGATCCCCCACGCAATGAAGATTTATTGAATAACAGTCGCAGGTTGCCGATAAATTGTACGGACATGTATGAATATGAAAAAGTAATAAAAGAGCAATAACAATGTGAAAAATTACCTAACTGAAACATACTTATAATATGCGCATTTCCTCTTGATAGTAAGGCAATCTTAGATGTTTCCATTAATTCAACTCAGTGGTTCCTGAGAAAATACACGAAAGATATACATACTTTATTCTTAACGCATTTATAATGAAGGGGTCATTATTCAGTGTGAAAAAAATATCGAACCGAAACATGCTTGCGATATGCGAAACTCCTCTTGTTAAGAGTGTTTGCCAAAATATTTGTTGAATTCCAAAATTTGGTTTATGAGAAATAACGCGGGCACAAACGTATAGGAAAAGGTGATCAAAGGTCAATAACTCTGTGAAAAAACGTTGAACCGAAATATTTTGAAAACACGCGCATTTCCTCCTGAGAGTGAATAAGTCTATGAAGTGTCATTAAATTCAGTTCAATGGTTCTTGAGGAATAGCCCGGACAAGAATATGTGTAAAAAATAGACAAGATCGTATCAGTCTACATTGAAAGTGGGTATGGAAAAAAGTGTTATAATGTGGGGCGTTACCACAGTGGATAAATGGTCTTCACATTTTATAGAACTTGTCAAAAGTAAAGTATGACACTACATTATTTCTATGCCACTCTTAAAATATTTTCCTTTCATTACTTGAGGAGGCTTAAACCTACTGGTCTTTGAAGGGACAATTGACACGGATAGAGAATTTACCTTACTCATTTTGACGTCACAAAGTCAAAGGTCAAGGCCACAGTAACCTTGTATTTACAAATTGTTTCCGTCCAATAACAAGTGAAGTCTTAAACTTAAAAGTATTGCACTTGGTAGGGACATTGGTCATGGATAGAAAATTAATCTTTTCCATTTTGAGGTCATTATGTCAGGTCAAGGTCGCAGTAACCTTGTATTTAAATACTGTTTCCGTTCAATAACGTAAGAAAGCTTAGATCTAGTGGTCTTAAACTTAAGAGGGTCATTGGTTATGAACAAAAGATTACATGTAATCCTATTTATTTTGATGTCACTGCGTCAAAGGTTAAGGTCACAGTGACCTTGCATTTTAAAACAGTTTCCGCTTTATAAGGAAAAACATAGCGAGCGGTATAACTTGGTAGGGACATGGTGGAGAATAATCCTTACTAATTTTGAAGTCATTTAGTCGAAAATCAAAGCACAATGACCTTGTTTTTACAAACACTTTCCGCTCAATAACTTAAGAAGGCTTAAACATAGAGATCTTAAACTTTGAAAGGACATTGGTAGTGGGCAGTAAATTAAGCCTTGGTATGTTGAGGTCACTTGGTCAAAGGTCAAGGTCATAGTGAACGTGCATTTAAAATATGTTTCAGCTCAATAACCTGAGAAGGCTTTGACCAAGAAAAGTCACTTAGTAGGGACATTGATCATTGACATATGATAAACCTAAATCATTTTGGAGTAATTTATTCAAAGAGAACTGTAAAAAACCCTGTATTTAAAAACTGTTTCATTTAAATACTTAAAAATGCTTTGAGCTAGGCTTTTCAAATCTGCTAGGAGTAAAACTTACGAATATTGACTTTAGTGTCATCATGCCAAAGTTCATGGTCACAGTGACTTTGCATGTAAAAACGATTCTGCTAAAAAATAGATCAATGCTTTGGCATTAAGTCTTCAAACTTGCTTGGGTTAAAGCTTACGAAGAATAAATCATCGCTGTTGATTTTTGGGTCACCTAGTCAAAGGACAAGGTCGCATTGATATTGGGTTTAGAAAACAGCTTCCGCTTAATTACTCAACAACCCTTTAACTTGTGAACTTGCTTGGATAATTGTGTTGACCTCTATTAATCTCTAATGACTTCCGGGTCACTAGCATATTCATAAACAATTTCTTGTAGTGCAGTTACTTGGGTTTGACGGGTAGGAACATATGTATTTTACAAACATCTCTTTTTTTCAACTCAAAACAATAAAATGATTTTATTTGTTTAGAAAATTTGATACCGATACATTTGAGTTTAACTTAGTGATATATATAGAACTTTGTAGTCATAACTACAAAATTTAATTCTAGCTGACGGGAATTCTTACCTAGCAAAACATTAATGCCTGTAAACTCTACTGTATTTTATCCACAGGAGCATTAATCTTACAAACTTAAATTCAAAATTAGTGTTTACATGATTGTATAAGAATGGCTATACTTCTTTAGCTACTACGTTGTTGAACAAACTTTGAAAACCCATTGACTTAAATATAGTTACTTTCTTAGTCCGTGAAATTTGTATTTTGTAGTTGATATTCATTGTACGTATTTCTTTGCTTTCAAATTATTCAGCAGAACTTTTCTTTTTTATTGAAGCAAAAGATATCGAATCATCCGTTCTAAAATTTGAGAGACATAACAATACATTGTACCGCATGCAGTGCTTGTCAGCTCCTTGAAAGCTCGTCACCAAATAAGAACTTCTACCTTAATAAAGACAAAATGAAAAATAAAAACAAAGAAGCAAAACAATCTATGTACTTCTTCGCCATGTAGAATTTGAAAAGGCACATGGACTACGCCAATATCATGGCCTCTCGCGGCAAAATCACGTGTTAATTGCTTTTGGCTGCAGCCTGAGATGACAATTTGCAAACGTTTTGTTAAAATAATCTTTTTACATCTCTTCGCTTAAAATTTCTGTTCTGTCTTGAATGTCCTACTATCCGTAAGATGCAATATCTCTGAAAGGTCATTGTCGGTATTGAACTGTTACTTTCATATCTTCTATCAGAAGTTACCTTCACCTTGATTTCATCAACAACTCCATCGTTCCATCTTAATCTGAATTAAGTGTGAGTGTAGCTCTTTGATCGCTCTTCCACTGCGGTAGTCACCAATGAATCCCATTCTCTGTAGGAAAGTCGCTTTTATGATCCATCCACGGTTTTGAATTATTTGAAAATGAATATTAGATAGGAATGTCTTATGTATTCATACTAATTGTGAATAATCTTTAATCAAATGTAATCTATAAAAAAAGAATACGTCTGACTCTAAATTGTTTAAAAGAAATTAGGTTTACCATCTAAGAACGTTCCTTCAACTTTTGATACATGTGTATAAGTCTAGAAATGTTAATGCCATACGTTTTGATAAAGTTTGTGTAGTCGAGAATTTGAATGATTTTGTACATGTTGTATTACTGTTGTACACATTCTTGTAAAGGAACGGCCTTTGAGCGTAATCAAATGTAGGAGAGTGTTAGTTTCGAACTTTAATATTAAAAATGAGTTACACATTATTATTTCTGTTCAATTATCAGTTATATCACTGTTTAAAAGTATCTATACAAATTTGGGAGCTGATTAAACTACAGGTCTTGATGGAATCCTGCTCGTTTATTAAAGCAGTACAAATGATTCTATTGATTATCGACCCGCCAATGATATCATATGTGTCGTGTTCTGAGGGGGGGGGGGGGGGGTTGTCATAAATCTGCTCGTGTTGAACCTTCGTACAAAAAGGACGATAAAAAGGCATTTTGTAATTGCTGTCATCTTTCAGTTTTCATAATTGCGTCAAAGGTGCTTGCGAGAATAAGATTAGAATATGTCGAAAATTAACTGCTTATACATGTACCTTGAATGTCACGTTGTGTAAAGTTATAATTGTTCTATTTTATATAAATTTACCGGTTAAAGAAAGAAAAATGAAACATATCTTTATTTATTTAAACTGAAATGTTACTGTAAATATGTTTTATCTTGTTTTTTAATAGAAACTAAACGGGCTACTTCATGTGGTTCCGGAAAAAAATAGTAAAAAAAAGTATTGAGAATCCACGTTTTAGACTTATATTAAAGCAAATAGTATAGAAAATTTCGTCTTACTGAATTAATTTAATTTGACATAGATAAAATAGTAGAATAATGATAATGATAATAATAATAATAATAATAATAATGATAATAATAATAATAATGATAATAATAATAATGTACAATAATTCATTTGGACAAAAGGATTTCAACACTGTTGTTCGCAACATTTATTCACGCATTTGATTCTATATCGCACTCATTTTGAAGTGAAGCATTCAATTTTGTATAAATTATTATCTACAATTACGACATTAGCAGGTTTGTTCTGCATAACTTGTAGGCAAAAGCTCAATAATTACGGGGGTTGCCGAGTGAAAATTTTCTACATATAATTTATTTTTGTGTTTAATTTTAATACCGACTTTTTGGCCCAGCCTCCATAGCATGGAAAAAAATAATTTCAGGAACTTGTACTGGTGTATATACGAGTATATGGCAGTATAAAAGTGTTTTTAGGGGGGAGGAGTGTTGGTTACTTAAGCACTTAAATCCGTCCAAACTTACCTTTTCTTTTTCAGCGCTCCTTGATTTAGATGAAAACAGAATTGTGATTTTGCATGCCACTAGAAATGAGTAGGATATATCAGGTTGGTACTTTGTATGATTATAGTGTTATTGTTCATGTTGTGCATGCGATATTTCTTGGTCCAAGGCAATAACCTCGAATTCAAGCTATCACATGTACTTATATAAGTGTTTGCTCAGTGTTTTGTATTGTGTCAAATTATTTACGTGTTGTACATTACGTTTGCACTTGGCAAAAGCGTCGCCATTATGTAGTTAATATATAAGCTGCAGTGTCTATTTTCTCATTGTTGGATGATTCATTTTTCTGCGTGTAAGTCTGGCTGTTGATGAGTTTTTATGTTTGATGGTGTTTATGTATATATACTTTTCTGCTGAAGATTTAGTTGTCATTCATAAGATATTATTTCAATTTTTAGTGCATTATGATCTGGACATGTTGCAAAACTGACTAAAATAGTATTGTGAATGTAAGTTTTAATGTGACCATTATTAAATGTAACTTTTATTCTTTTGTTGTTTCAGGGGCCAGAATAAGCGCTAGGCAGTTGATGCTACAAATGGCGTTGTGATGGTTATTTTGGAACATCCAACGCGTCCATTTGACGAATTTCAATTTATAGACATTTTATGTAGACAATATTTGTTATGTTTTGAGAAGTTTCGTGAAAGTCGTTTGGCCTATGTAGCCTGCTATGTGTTAAGAAGAATTTGTTTATTTTCTTAAATGTGGTAGATTTTTACCTGACATGGCCAATCGTTGGTATGACTGAGCCCATAATCAAAGTTGTCTGCTATCTAATTATCCTACCAATTATGTCTTTATATGATTTGTTATAATATCTGTAAAAGGGCTCAACTACAGCAGGTTTCTGCAAGGAATGGCCAAGAGATGGGTCTTACTTGACCTGAAAAATTAGTTGTAATAGAATTTTTAATCTTACAATACGGAGCATTACGCAAAAACAACAGACCCCACTAAACCCAGATGTTATTCGAAAGTACTACATATGCCTTTAAGAATTGAGACTGGTCGATATGTGGGCGAAAATCCTGAGCAAAGAGTCTGTATATTCTGTCCGGATGATGTTGTTGAAGATGAACTGCATTTTATCCTTAATTGTGAATTATATACTGATATCAGAAATACTATGTTGGGTGATATATTAAATAGCCATGATTTTAATAATTTGTCTGATCAACAAAGGTTAATTAATTTGTTAACCTCGCAACCAAGAAAGATTGCAAAATACATTGTTAAATGTTATCTGCGTAGACGTACTACTATTTATTCTCGTTAAATGTGTAAAGATTACTTGTACTGTATTTAAGTATGATATACTTAGTTTAATATTGTGTTATTACATTTTACATTACTCTTAAATCATTTATGTCATTTTGTGCACCAAAAGTTGATTTCGAGATGTATAACCGATAGCGAATGAAATCATTTCCTAGGATTATAATGTACCGGATCACACACACATTGTAACATAAGGTAGCGTTTATATGAACTTATTTTAATCTAACTAATAGTCATATAATACTTATCTTTCTTGAATTTCTTTTCACCAAGGTAGATAAATATTGAACTATGAACTTTGTGCATTTCTCATGAGTCGCTCTTATCGTTGTTTCGTTTCGAATAAGATTGGCTAGTTTTGACAATGCTTACAAATTGCAATAATGTGAAAGAAGTTGTTATAAA
>JAUMHA010367980.1:0-13575 GCA_032359765.1 Saxidomus gigantea | reverse complement strand
AATTGTGCTTAATGGATCCAAAGCCCCGCTTCTTCCCAACGTAATCTAGAACTATAGACTGTTATTGGGTATACCATTGTCAAAGGGAAGTTCATAGTAAAATATAAGTCATTCACCACTATGAAGAAGCAAGAGCTCGTAAATATTTTAAAGGAAATAGGAATTTTGCACATCAAAAAATATATTTACGTATTTCATTCATAAATAACTTTTAAAGCGTTTACGTTCACGGCTTATTCGGTTCAGTCAGTCCATAAATACATTATTTTCCAACGATGTGAAAAGATAAGACAAAAAGAGGGATATATATTTTTCATTTGTGCTTCATGTTAATTAACTCGGTGTGTTCGTCTCAGGACCGCGGGGTTCGGAGCGCAATCCTCAACAGTGCCAAGGTGGAAGTATCATCAGACAAGACACTTAAATGATACATTACCTTTTTTCTCTTCGATATTTATTCCTTAATGAATGAGTATCGAAAGTGAATTTGTTAAATAGTAGCGAATTATTTTTCAGGCCAGAAAATTTCATATATAAATATTCAAAATTTACTACATGAACATTCAAAATAACTCAAACATTAGTGAACTGATTTCAGTTATTAATTACATTTATTGGATGGAGCAATCATAAAACATAGAAATGAAATATAAACAGAGGTGCGTGTTAAAGTGATTTCTGTGTTATTGTATTTACCTTAAAGCGATTTTCATTGCATGCATGTGACGTTGTGTAATCGACTATAAAATGAAATACGGATACGAATATAATGCGATATTTCAATAAATTTTCTATAAATAAATCTTTACGTTAAAGGCAGTCGTGACAAAATTTATCTTAAATGTAGACAGCATGTCACTAAAACTGAACCTGCAAATATATTGAGGAAAAGAAAAATTTTGAATAAATCTATAGCGAAGAAATATGTGTATAAACTCGACATTTTTGCGGATATACATAACACAATAAATGGCAGGTAATTGATATTGTATTTTTATAACTTTTTCATCGATTTAATTACATAATTGCCGGTTTAAACGTACAGGACAGTATGTTAACCCGTATGTTTACAAGCAAACCAGAACAGAATACGATGAAGCTTCTTGTTCTTTTCTATTTGGGGTTATTTGTTGGGTTTTCTTCATGAATTTTGCTGTTTTGTAGATACAAAGCACTATATAGAGAAAGGTATAATGCAGCGAAAAACCGTAATTAGTCGGGAGATCTATGTCCTGCAATAACTTCAACCCGGTATAAGGATAGAGAACAATCAGTAAATTTTGCATTTTGGTGTATATCGATTAATACAATATTTCTTTCATAATGGCAACTGAAGTAGTTAAAATACAATAAAATTATGTAAAGAGTTGATCCCACGATAACTGAGAAACTACTATCAAAAGTATATGAACATTAAATTCTAGAAAACGGAATGTTGGAAGTATTGCATTTGGTTGGAAGATTAGGTCGATATTTTGTTATTCAATCAAAAAAACAGCAACAACATTTGACATTTGTTCAGTCTATTAATAATCTTTATATCAGGTGGGATCCTTTAACGACAATAATTGTGAATACTATCATGGTAGAGTTTTTTTATATTTAAAAAAATAGATACGGTACAGTACACGTAACACTGTTTTGAAATTTTCCTTTTTGGTATTCAGCTGTGAAGAGGTCGAATACTATAACATTGTCTGTAACAAATCAAATAACGACTGAATTTCCCAAACAGCAGTTGAGATATCACAGTTATATGATTGTGCGAAATTGCCGAACAAGTTTAATCATGATTCTGAGAGAGCTGATTTGATGTGTAAATATTTTTCATACAACAAAGAGGATGGTGAATTTGACAAGTAGCAAGATATATTTGTAAAACTCTAATTTCTCTTTGGTAGCATTCATCTTATAGATCTAAATGTTGCAATAGTCAGATTTTTTAAACTCAAAATTCAAGATATACTTTGTGATTTCATAGGGCAACATATAATTTATAATACGTCTATATATGTACACAAGTAATTATTCGTACTCTGGTACGAACAGAACGGTTAAATACTCGTTTTGAACCAAGCATTTGATGGACTATGTTCAAGACAGAACATTTGTTTTACTTTTCATTCCAAATACAGTGTATTAAAACGGAATTTCTGTACCTGCGTTAAACCACTTTGCTGATGTTGTCCCGCATTTTACATAACCTCAATTTCTGAAACCTGAATGTTTTGTTACAATGGACTTGGCTTGCTCATCTGTACAAAAAGTAGGACCGGTTTGCCTTTTTTATACATTGTCCAATTATCGTGCAGAAATAAAAGCCGTCAGCACGTAGCACACGTAGCATTTTGTCAATTGTAACAGACAGAAATTGCGTGTACGCACGATTTTCACTCTAAAGTTTGTTCCTTGTGAACTTTGTGAGAATGTGGACATAACAAACATGAATTGTGTCTCTGGTATAGTTATAAGACGCTGTATCTGTGTATTCATACACGGATTGAAACGATTATTTTAACGGTTATCAGGTTCGTTTAAGGTCTTGAAATACGCATCATTATTATTCAACTTTACAATATTACACACTGTATTAGATCAATTGCGCACATGATATGAAACAGGTAGAGCTAATACAAAGCATAACTGATCAAATATGAGAAAAGCAGGGTCATACGAGAAAACAGGGCCAATATGGAATTCAAGCATTCTGATTGGTTTAAAAGAGCGGGCCAATACGAAGAAGTCACTTCCGTTAGATTTTTAAACGACGCCATTTTGTTTCAGTTAATATGCAGACTTTTTTAGACTCCTGCTGATGTCTTATTTTACTAAGTTAAGTACAAATAACATTGTTATTGTTACAAGAACATTTATTTCGCACTTACCGGACAGAAAAATCTCTATAGGGTTATCGAAAAATAACTGTAAAATTTTTTTTTTTAAATAAACATAGGGTTATGGGTATTCATTTTCTTAGATAGATCATTTTTTATCCATCTATAGCTGTTTTGAAGTAAAATTCGAGAAAAAGTTGATTTTCATTTTTTCATCCCCATCCTGTACTTGCACTTATTTCTTCTTTCTTGTGTGAAAATGCGATTTAAAAGGTGAGAAAATAAATCTACCATGTCCATTGTCAACCCTCGGGTTGAGATAGCCTACGTCCAAAAAAAACTCGACAGAGCCTCGTTTTTGGGACATATCTCAACCCTCGGGTAGACTTTCCTTATCCACAACTCATGAACATGTTAGAATCACTTTATTCTTGTTTTTTTGCCAATATTGTAAAGTTGAATAGTAAAATTATCATGAATCAAGTGATTTCATATTGGCCTTGTTATTTTTCCGGGCAGTCGTATTGGGCCTCGGCCTTCGGCCCTGGGCCAATACGACCTCCATCGGACAAATAACAAGGCCAATATGAAATCACTTGATTAATAACATTATGATAATGAGACTTACAATTATGTTGTATTTTGTTATCAAACTGTAAGATAGTAAAAACTAGGGACGTATCGAGGGTAAATAAGCACGAATGTGGTGTTTAACTCAGCATGAAGTACCAACAACTACCGAAATAGCACGAGATCCATATATTGTTTAACATATTCGTCTAACCAACTTAATCTTTTTTTCAGAAACGGTCATCAAATCTTACAAAAATTGATAATAATATTGAGAGTTTTGATTTGCAACTGCCAACGCTACGCCAAGCTGTCGGAAATACATTGAGCGTAATATTGACATTTTAAATTGTTTTAATAATAACTTACTTCTTGCTTATTCAACTATAAAAGATAAGCAAAATTGCTACTGATATATAATTACATTTTCTGATCATTTAGATATAAGTTTACTAGAAGTTAAGGTGTCTGCCACTTATCCCGAAAGTTGCGGGTTTTAGCCTCATTCGGATCACGACCGTACCTCCTCAAACGCCACAAGTACTGTTTTTTTTTCAGGAAGTGGACTCGATAGTGGCTCAATAATCTTCAAACTTTCTTCACAATCAAGCTAAAATAAATATGCATAAACTAAACTAAAGCGAAAATATTCTTGACTAAATAATTATACAATATTTTTTTTATCATCTCTTTTTATACTAAGAACAGCTCAATTTTCACCGGTATTGTTATATATTATCATCCCGTCCGCGCAACAAAAGTCCATTTTAAAATAAGTAATTTATACAAGCAGTAAAAATAAGAATTATAATGTTTATGTTTGGATATACTTCTTCAGTGTTGACAACAATAGTAAAGATTTGCCTAAGAGTTAGTTATAAATTATAATCCAGCTGTGTTTTGTTTTACTTGATTACATGAAGTAATGAAACGTGTGTTTATTCAACCCTTTATCAACTGAATTTCTCATATGCACTTTTAAGTAGGCTATTTAAAATTTATTGACTGAATAGTGTAGATTGCTATCTGAATGTGCACGATATGTGCACGAATTTGAAGTATCTTAAAACTAAGACGCGTTCGAATGTTGTTGTCCAGTGCAAAATTTGAGCTTGAAAAGACGATTCTCTCATCGAATATCAGAAGTTGTCTGTGCGATCATAACATAATATTGTACATTTGGTACTTCCATTTAATCAAGTGTTTATAGAAAACAAGGTTAATACACATGTACTTTGAATGAATTGAAAAAACTGCCGTGTGAATGTTATTTACATAGCACGCACTGATAAAAATCAAATGACTTGCATGTCTAAATTTGCTGTACTTTCATAATGAAAAAATCATTGATTGCTTTTAATTTGAAAAAAAGCAAATACACCAATGCACTTGTGTTCATATGCGTATGTAAGATTAAAGTGACGAGAAACTGAATCGCCTTTGGCATATATTAGGCATGCACTGCACATCCCCCAAAGGCCTTAATTATTTCGGAATAAAGTTCGGTTATTTTGCATTTGTGTCACACATTTCACTAAAACCATGTATTCGCTCCTTTTTTTTCCCGTGCATTTAGCAATGGTACTTTTGGTGCGTATAACTAATTTTGATTATTTATAATTGTCTAAACGTCTTTCATGTTTTAAGAACTATTCTTGACCATACTTTGTCTGGTTATTTTGAGCAGTACTATAGCTTTAATTTTTTCAAAGAACTAAAGCTCGAAACTGTAACTTCACAAAGTGATCCTTTTGAATATCATTGACCCCGTGGCATCTAAGCTTTTAACGCTCCCTGTTTCTGTATTTGGTATTTTAAGGTGTTGTTATTAACAGTCGTCGCGACGAGAATCTGTAAACAGCCATTAAAAGGTAGCTTTGCATTTACATTAGCTGCAGAAACCTTTTAAAAGGTATTTGCTGCAGATGTTTGAATCTGATTTAACGACGTATGCTTTAGAATGCTGATGCCAGTAATGTGTTTCCCAAATGGCAGATTAACCGAGACTGCTTTTTGAATTATTGATAAAATTGCCCATTTAACTGTTTGTCCTTCCATTTATTTCCATAAAACAGCGCTATTTAGTTTGAGATAATTGTTTAAAATTAATGATATAAACATACGTATTTCGCAATCGAATGATCTCCAGTTATACAGTCTCAAGAACGCTTACATTGATTTTAATGCCACTGGGACTGTCGTACAGTAATGTCACCAGAAAGTTACATGTACGATATCGTACTTTTTTTGCAATATTCATAACTAAGAAGATGACTACCTTTTAATATGTATTTGTCACTGGTGTTATGATATAAGAAAGTATTACTATGTAACACCAAGTTAGGATATATATATATATATAGCCTTTGTACAGTCTGTTAATGAAAATGTTATGTTCAAATTGCCTAAATACGTGAAAGAATTTTTGAAACAGGGAATTTCTATTGATTTTTGTTACAGCTCATCTTCACAGCGTGCAAAGTACATCCGATTGTGTGTATTCGTTTATTTATCTTACATCTTTACTGTATCAACATGACATCTTGCATGTACAATGTATTGTAATATTGAATTGATATGACTATGTACTATGATAGTACACGTCGAATAAAACTCTTGTCTGTTCTGCTAATGTGTACCTGAGCGAGTCTAGAGTCATTTTCACGTGTTAATATGTGCCACATGTTTGTTTCTTGGCGAAATTGCGTATGACCATGGAATATTTCTTGCAAAGGCAAATGGAAGAAAAAAATGTGTTTGGTAATAAATCAGGCAATACATAATTGTGAGTTTGGGCATTGAGTAATTACATTGCTCATAAACTGGTTGACATTGAAGCAGTTATAATGCGCCTACAACTTTACGATTATATAGCAAACAGACTTGGTCGCCAATGTTCGCAAACACTTAAAATCTGTATTAAATAAGTTTTGTGGCATTTTCGAATAATGCGAACTGGTGAATTAATTCATTTTGTAAAGTACCCAGGTTTCACAGCAGCTGTAGCACGCTCTAGTATTTTTCCGGTTAGTCATGCGGATTTTCTCCCACTTAGTCAATCAATTTAGTTTTTCTTCACAAACGTGATAACTGTAACATCACTGTGTTCCCAATGTCTACAGATGTAAAAAAAATAGAAGTCTACGTCATTTTGCGACTTTTATTCGTGTCAATTTACATAGCATTGCATAAATAACTGCGTTTAGCTATAAAAAGCCCATTCAATAATCCATAAAAAGCGAAATGCGTTCTAATTACTGTGAAAACATCGTTGGAATTTTTCTAGGACAAATCTATCAAGGTGCAGTAGCAGGAAATTTTGTAGCACGAACATTTGATCTTACTTCAAGTTGGTAACCTGAGATAAAATATGTGTTCATGTTCACGTATACTCTTAAAAATAGTTTCAATAATCCATAAAAAGCGAAATGCGTTCTAATTACTGTGAAAACATCGTTGGAATTTTTCTAGGACAAATCTATCAAGGTGCAGTAGCAGGAAATTTTGTAGCACGAACATTTGATCTTACTTCAAGTTGGTAACCTGAGATAAAATATGTGTTCATGTTCACGTATACTCTTAAAAATAGTTTCCAAAACACGTCTGAAGTAAAAAATAGCTTACAAGGAAGTAACTTTACACTTTAAAGCAAAATCATAAGAATAGTTACATAATCATACGTTATAAACTTGCTTTGATTTAACCATCTCTAAGGATGTTCATTTAGTGCATAAATTCATTTTGACTGTTTTAAAAGTTTTACTGACGTCATTATAACAGAATATACCAATGTATATTTGCAGTGTGTCAAGCTTCGCATACTATGTAATGCACATCTTGCCATTCAAAAAATGCATGATATCGATCCCGACCCCAAATGCATACGAGACTCCTATGTAGCAAACCTTCGTAGTTCAGGAATTGTGTTTATAATGTCAAAAGCGGTAGCCTCGATTTGAATATGCTTTGATACAGCATTGCGTTCCTTGCTTTTGATACGCAATTAGAATTGTGTTCCTTTCTTTTGAGATCAGCTTTGTTTGTAAATCATTTTCTGTACAATTAATGGGTGGATGCGATTTATTACAAAATGCCTGTATGTTGATTATTTGTGCTAAAATGAAGCTTTTTCTGATATATGTTGTTCTTCAAAATTGTATTCATTGATCATTTTAAATTCATAAAAATAAAACAGATTATTTATGTTTCGGTAATATAATCGGCTAGCTTAAGGGAGTGCCCCTTTAACGTTTTTGCATCTGTTTGATGCAAGTTTTATATCATATAAACAGATATGTTTGGAACTATTTATAGACAGCTGTCAGAAATGATGAACGTTTAAGATACCTCTATCAAATTATTTGGACAAAATGCAAGAGAACGCTTCGCTAAAATGCATGAGCTCCGTCTTAAATCGTGTCATTTATATGCTTGTAATATCAGAGAGGCATTCGCTCCTTTTAGTCTTGGGAGATATGATTATGAAAGATCACACTGAACAAACAATATAAATTAGTCTGGTTCAGAAGACATATAGCCCGTTGGTGCCGACTGATCATAATGCACATCAGTGTAAACAAGGGAGAGAAAGTTATAGATTCTCTTCCAACTCCTGATGATTCAATATTGTTTGTGACTGATTACTTACCTGAGTGTGATAGTTTGCGACTGATTACATAGTATTACGTGTGATAGTTTGTGACTGATTACTTACATTTGATAGTTTGCGACTAATAACTTACAATTAAGTCGTTATGACTAATTGCTCACCTGTAAACATTTATGACAATCTGTTTATATGATTACCCGGTCGATAATCTCGTTATATCCGTTGGTGTGTTTTGAAATGACAGAAATAAAACGGTCTGCAAGTACGATTACATGATATATGTCAAACATTTGCCTTCATGTTTTTGCTAGTTTTGAAAATCCTGCTGTCAAGTGTAAATTTTTTAATATTCGTTTTTGATTATAAGATAAAGAAGTAAGTCGAGAAAAACTACTTTCTCTAAAGAATGTAAAGACATGGTTACTAGTACAGTCAAACCTGTGTTAAAGGCCACCTCCGAATAAAGACCATCCCGGGAAGAAAGACCATCACGAAAATAACCGTGCACTATTCAACTATTTTGTAGACACAATCATGTGAATAAAGACCAACTTTAAACAAAGACCACTTTATCTTCTTCCCGACAGTTAAACCTGTGAACAAAGACCACTGTTGGGAAGCTACAAAGGTGGTCTTCGCTTGCAGGTTGTCTTTATTCACAGGTGTGTCTACTATATATGAATAGTGCACGGTGATCTCCCTGCTGGTCTTTATTTGCAGGGTGGTCTCTATTCGGAGGTGGTCTTTAATATAGGTTAGACCGTACATCGATTGGGTAAAACGGTACTATAAGTTTAATATATAAATTCAAAGGCAAGCAGAAATTGTTTTCCAGTGTCTTCTTTTAAAACATTCAAATCCAGTATTTATGCTAGATAATTCATTGGCAAATTACTTTATTTGCTCAGACTCCTATGGTAAAGAACATGTCCATTAATGTGTAATTACGCCGAGAAAAATGCATTTGATGCAATCAGCTTCTTCCGTAATCGCTTGTATCACGACACTGATCATCTCCAGCAAGTAAAGCTGTGTATAAATGAAATTTACGATCGACCTCCGTTTTTTTTATTTAGATACTGAATAACATGCGGGCTCTAGAGGATTCTACGTGTTTTTCTTGTATCTCCTCTAGTGAGCTTGTTTTCTTGGAAAATTTGACCCGCTAAGACACTGTCTTGCTTCAAAATCTACTTTCTAGAGTGTTCACAAAATTATCCGTGCATAGGTTTATTAACTCAATGTGACTAACTTTAGAACAAGAGACAGACACTAAAAGGGCATGTGTAATGACAAGTGTCCGTATGATTTCTTACAGAATGTTCGCTTCATTTCAATTTATTCTACGATTATTAAGATGTCAAAGGCCTAAATCAGATAAGGAACCACACATATTCTTATCCTTAAAGTACAGATAAATAATGAACATAATAATCAAATGTGCATTTGATGAAGACATGCAAGTTAGTGGCGTGCGACTTTGAATTAAGATACGCTTCACCTTATGTTTCTTCTCCAAATAGATATGATAGTAAATTTTGAAAGCCCATTATTATATCATTGATACAAAATACGCGCGACGCCTTCGCTAGTACAATTGAACACATGGTCTGCACATGTCTATATTTATTGATACAGGTGTATGAGCACGTGACGATAACCGTGCAGTTAGTTTTATTTGTTTTAACCCACCAAGACTTTGCTACAGATGAACTTAAATTTTTAAAAGAAATCTTATTTGTAACTTTTGAAGGTCTACTTGACGATGTCCATGCAGCATCCGATAATTGTAAAACCGTAATAACACTCTACAGGTCACAGTTTCTGGTTGATTTTTACAAAACTTGCTCAGAAGCTTGAACGCAACTGTGCAGACGATCTGAATAGAAGGTGAACCCTTCTGTGCAAAAGTTCCAACCGTGCCACAGCAAATTACTGTAAAACAGTGATAACACTCTACAGGTCACATTTTCTAATGAATTTTTTCTGAACCTGCAATGAATGTTTATCTATATTGAAACTGAGGGAGAAACCATTGTGCTACCGCTAAGAATTTTAACCCTTTAATAACAGGTCACATTTTCCAAAAACTGTTCACAAAATTTTCTCAACAGTTCAGTTAATCAGTAGAAGGATACTGACCCTTTTGGGCCTTTTGTTAAACTACAGAAAGACTAAGTAAAATATTTTCGTTTTCTGAAATTTAGGACAATATCTTTCAATAACAATTTAGAGTTGCATGCAGTTGTTATGGGCTTTAACGTTTAGACATGATGTAAGCTCGGCAGCTATATTGTCGTTCAGCGATGCAGCAGATGTTGAAATTTTCCAGTCAGACAATCTAGTTATTAATAAACTGGTTGTAATTTAAGCAATGACCGAATCTGTAGTATCTATAATAACTAAAGAATTGCATATTTCTTAATTAAAAATAGAAAGTTTTGAGAAAGTTTCATGACCGAGACTGCCGACTTTAGCTACATATTTCTTACAGAGTTCTTGAATAATTCTATTACTTCTAGACACTAGGACCTCATTAATTCTTGAAATATCAGACGAAGATTCAAATTTCACAGTTATGAAATGTGACAGACATACAAAATTTACATAAAACTTTATGCAATTTTATGTCACAAAGTTGTCCCGAAAGGTAATAAATAAAGCGCAAAATGTTGTGTTCTGTTTAAAGGTGGCAATGTAACATTGCAACAGTTTTCTGAATTTCTGACAAAAAACTTAATAAAGTTGTCAGTTAGTACGGCTTATCTGGCAATGAAACTAACAAATATGAAAATATTTGTTTAATATGAGAATAAAACTTAACAGTCGACGTGTATATTTTTACAATTTCTTTCGGCTTTCCGTTTCGACTTTACAAAAACAAATAAATAATTATGCCTATTCAGCTGCTCCCTCTCAGATTTTCGTTAAAAAATAAAGTTCTTTAAACTGTATGAAAATAGCATATTTTAGAACATATAGTGATATAAAAAGGTTCCAGTATAAATTCCTGTAAAGTATATCAGATTCTGTAGATTTGAAATAATACGCTAGTAATAATAAAGCGTTGCCAAACGCTTCTGAGATACCAATATAAATATTTAGTGTATTGGTGCCGTGAAACTAGCATTTTCAATCGATTTTTGCAAATGTTTACCTACATTTTTACTTCTGTTGTTGATTCTAGCGTTTAGTTATATATTTTAGTATAAGTTTGTCATTTTTTATTTTATTTTTCAACGGCAACTGCGAGCGAGCAGCTTTAGATAATGAAATGTAGGATCGGAAAGAAAAAAGAGAAGATGCATTTGTTATTTACAGTTACAGTTCAGTGTTATTTTATCAGTATTTATTAGTTGGGAAACAACAGATGGTACCATAGAAGCATATATTATGAAAATGTATAAGTACCACTCGGCAGTCTGTCCTTTTAAGTGTTTTAAATGATAATTTTGATACTCGTATGCGTGTTTGCATTCACTGTCCGAAAGAATTAAACTAATCAATAGTCATGCAGTAGTCATTAACTGGGAGATTTGTTCATCTTTTAAAGGAACTTGTTTAAACATTAGTTAAAACATAAGTTTCTGAAATATGCATATAGGACATATTTCTGCTTAACGTTTGTATTTGTGTTATTGAACTATATTGTTTTATCATTTTTTCAGTACATGTATCTTGATTTCTGATGACAAACTTTTTTTTATCATCTAGCCTTTCAAGATATTATCAAGTAATACATTTCGCGTATTTCCACTGCTTAGAATTATCTCTAAACAAAAGTAAATGTATGAAAAATGTTAGAAAATAATGAAATTGTCAATTTGAAAGTCGTTTAGCTATAAATGTAAGATATAGCCTATCATATGGCAACATTAAAGTATTTTAGAACTACACACACGTCAGGTATCAATCGTAGTCACATTTCGACTGTACTGAGCACTTCAAGACACTGAAATAATTTATTTTTGAATTATTCAGTACGATTGAAAGGTAGCTGTGATTGAGACCTGTTTAGTTCGAGAACTTAAATGTTGCCATACGATAGGCCATATTTTACATTTACAGCTAAACGGCTTTCATAAATTTCTTAGGTTTATCGAATATTTACTTTCATTTTGAGATTACTAGTATTTCGACCATGTGATTCCCATCCGTGATTTTAGGAGTGCAACAGGAATTGAAATTTTCCAGTCGGAAACTCTTGCTGTACATGTTTTTATTAAAGTAAAGACCAAATCCGTTGTATTTTAAAAAAGAATACGGTCTAATTTTAAAAGCTCAGAAAGCGAGAAAGTGTCAGCGGAGTATGTTCTATGGCCACACTAAAACGACTGTTGACTTCAGCTACTTACCTTTTTTAATTACAGAGTACCTGAATAATTATAATTTATCTACCTTTGGAATTATGTTTAATCCTCACGTGGGCGTTAAACACATGATTAATGCTCGCTTATGTGTAAGTTTGAGAAGCTTACGAGTCAGGAGTGATGCTCCAGAAATCATCAGTATAGTGAGACTTGGAGAAAACGATGCAATTTTTTAACATACAAGTGCAAAGAGAAAAGGCGAAAAGTTAAAATGATATAAACATTGCTTTGTGATCTTATATTGGATGGCTGCCACAGTAGCCATAATATCTAGACACTAGAAACTCATAAATCCTGATAATACCTGACAAGGACGCAAATTTCACAGTTCTTAAATGTTACAGACATACAAAAATAAAATAAACATTTGATTCAATATTAGCTATGCTGTTGTTCACTAAAGTAATAAAGCAAGCGAAGAAATCTGTGTTCAGTTTAAAGGTGGCCATGTCACCGTAATGTTCTTCTGTATTTAGAATATATGACGTAAGGTGTCATGTTAAACTGTATTATGGGTAGTCAAAGGCAGCTAACTTTTAGTATAGACAATTTTGTTTTTAAAAAAATGAAACATCCATCTATTAACCTCTCTTAAAGTTCTCTGTTTTGACAGATTTTCGAAGAAAACAATGCATGTTAACTTATAATGTACAATGGGGAAGACAATCTTAAACCACTCCATTCAATTTATGATTACATTAAGTAGTTAACAGTATTCTACCAGTTCAATGGTGTGTTAAAATATCTGAGAAACGACAGATGGTTACATTACAAAAATAAACCATAAACCGGTGTTAGTCTATCATTTTAGAGCACTTTAAATCCCAATAAACTTTAAAATGGAGTTTTAATAAAACTAACTACTCGAGATTGTAACTTCTTCGTGTGAGTGTGTGCAACAATTGTCTGGTTAATGATTCAAGAAGTTACGACATTAAAACCACTATCACACACTGATATACTATAACCTTTGTTGTTTTTTTTCTTCACATTAATAATTGAATTCTTATTTCAAATATTGGACTTATAACTAATCCTTTTAAATAATACATGTTCTTCAGAACTTCTTGTAGTTTTTGTTACTTCTGTTTTATCTGACCGACCACAACGACAATGGGAAAAATAAGCTAATGTAATAGTGTATATAATTAAAAGGCAATCAAAGATTATTCAGTAGAATGTGCTTCATTAC
>JAUMHA010367969.1:0-13577 GCA_032359765.1 Saxidomus gigantea | reverse complement strand
TTCACCTCGGACAGCGTTGCTATGCCTGAGCAGGTGCGCGCAACGGTAAATGCCCGGATGTCCGACCTGATCAATTGCATATGACAACTAAATATCATTACATTTTTTATGTAAAAAAATCATTTTTTGCCCACTCTTTGAACCCCACCCCTTGTGCTTCATAGTATTTATAATGGCAGTAGCTAGAGTTACGGTACGGAAGTTCCGTATTTTTCCCCAACAGATTTGGTAATTCTGCCTGAAGTATTCTTAGGGTCACTGAAACTGGTCCTTCGAGGATACTACAATACAATTTGAGGCGGATACAGTCTAAAATAAGTGAATTTAAACAAAACCATCCACAATAATCAAATAAAGTAAAAAGATAGGGAGTTGGAGTGACTTATGAACTTCAACCATACGAATGTCGTGTGTATCATAAGAAACTCCTGTGATCATTAGTGACGGCGCAATGTTTACTGTTTACATGACACGATTCGCCAGGTTAATGTCCGAAGAGTCATTTTTTGTGGATGGTTTTCACTTCAGAGTAAATAGATTTATTATTTATACCTTTTCGACTACTGCAATATGATTTAACACAACGACTGCCTAATCTTATCTTGGAATGAAGCAGTAGACTGCAGAAACTAAAATTTCCAAGATCATGAACACTGTCATTTATCCCGGAAGTAGTGAATTAAGGTTGGGGATAAAAGCCTGACCAGACCAGATCGCGTTTCCGGTCGACTGTGGACTACGGAACGTACCGTGACATCCACCGTAATGACTTTAAATTCAACAACAATGATTTATTTCGTTTTTCTCATCATCAGCTTAGTGTAAATGAGTAACAAGTGCAAATATTATTGTTAAAAATAATTATATAAAGCAGAATAAAAAATGACTGAAATAATCTGTATTTCTCGTTATAAAGTGGTGAAAGACCTAGATACACGTATGGAGGTTGTATTTATATGCCGTTGCTGAGCACTGTTAATTTTTTTTCTAAATCATCTACAGTTATAAAATTTACTTGTCTATGAGCATCTTTCTGTAGCCTACTTTGGCACTGCCATTGCTAGCCTGTTAATTCATTTTCATGCAGTTGTCAAAGACATCGCGCAAGGTAAGCTTTTTAAATAGCTAGAAAGCGGGTAGTGATCTTGAAATGGAAGAACCAACTCTAGGAAGAAAGGAATACTAGATAAATGATAACATCAGAATCATTATGTAAATAAAAACGTGATGTGTTATCATACAGATATGTACTTGTGTATATGTAGAAATAATTATTGTGCTTCGAAAAGGAGTAAATAACACTAACATTTCCTCTCAATATATTCCCTATTTGTATTTTGTAAGAACACAATCCAGTCATTGGTTATGACGATTAATTAATAATGTTCCGTTCCATGTCGTTGAGTATTTTGTGTTAATTCATAATATTGTTGAATAAGGACAAAATATCTGATTTGTGAGACTTGTTTCTATTGGGTCAGTTTTAATATATCAATCGGCGTTCAACTTTGTTGTTCGGCTTTCGGTTTGAATAAAACGAAGACACTGGAAACCATGTGTATTTGGTTTTCGGAGATATTTAGTTTGAGATGTGTGTCATAGTAAAATGCTATCGGAGTACCTTATTTCCACCAAGCAATCTAGCTTCACGCACGCTTAAGAAACGGCTGCGGCATCTGTTTAGAAATCACTTAAGTAATGACGAAAACTGTAACTGTCAAAGCGGAATTGAGGATGAATATCACTATTTTTTCAAATGTTCATTGTTTTTATAACAAAGAATCATTCTTTTCAGAGCAACACGTCAGTATCATCCCTTAAATGTAAAAACCTTGCTTTATGGAAGAGAAGTACTTTCGGATGAAGAAAATTTAAACATCTTCTCTGCAGTTCAAAAAAATCATACAAGACACAGCTAGATTTGCAAATTAGCGTGTTTTTTTGCGTTTTTTGTTGTTGTTTTTATATAAATATATAAAAATATATATCTTTTGGCGACCACAAACTTGGAACGAGCACACACACACACCAGCACACGGAGTTTCTTCTAGTACTTAAGTTACTAAAATTGTTGGTTAAAATGAACCTACATGTAACTGTTCTGTAGCCATAATTTACTTCTGTAATTGTATTGTATTGGGGAAAGCCATCTTATAAGTGGCAAACACTTGTGGCTCAAACCATTTGCTGATTTTATGGCAATAAACTATGTTTAAACTAAGCAATCTAGCCGTAACCCGAGGCCTCCAGCGCTCACGGCGCTTTGATTGTATAATAATTATGCATGCAGTTACCCCCTCAGCCCCTTTGAAGTAAAGAGCTTGTTTATTAGAGCCATTTCTGACTTAAGAGACACCTCATTTTCTGAATATGTTTACTTCCCGGATCCCATCCTGTATATTTTACCGGGAACCAGACAGGTAGGCATTTAGTAGGCATTATTCAACTATCTGGGTGAGCTGAGCTCCCCAACCAGAAAGGCTCCCTTTACCAAGGCGAATAGCAAAACCACTAGACCAAGGGATAAAATGGGGCATGGGTTACATGATTTTTTACATTATGAGTGTAAGATTTGTGTAGAAATGCATTACAATACAATATGTTTTATGTAAATCGGCAAGAGTAAGAATAACTATACAACATAAGCACTGAAGAGCTTTTGAACAAACTTTTCAAACGGTTTATGTTTAAAGTAAATGTTGAACGAAAACAGAAGAATAAACGTAAGAAACCCCAGATATCGTATACTTATCATAAAACCTTGATCCTCATTGGGCGATAGCAATAACGTGCCGGGTCCGCAAAAGTATGTATAGACCTGGAAAATAACGTGCAGACCTGCGAGGATTTCAAGACGTCATTTCTGTTATAGTTTTGCATATGTTCACTTCTTTTCATGAGGTATACGTTATAATAATTTTAGACTACATGTTGGGGTCAATATATAATTTTGCTGACCTGTGAAAAATAATATTCATCATAAGTCTATACTTGCAAAATGTATGTTAGGTGTAAAATCATTTTAAATGTAATTGTTTAAAATAACTTTAAACCGCCAGTTACCGATATTACGGTCATTTGACTGTTTCTTATATGAATGTTTGTTCAGTGTGTTCCATCCATCCATCCATCCATCCATCCATTTGTACTACATGCGTGTCGTGTTTAAACAATTTTGGAGGAGAGATTCCAAGTAAGCTAGTGATACTTAATAAATGCATGACATTTCCGGGGGGGGGGGGCGGGGGTCAAGTTAAAAGCTTGTAAAAACAACTGCAAAGGTGATTCTTGGATAACTCGAGGTGATCAGTGAGTTGGGAGGCTGTTCCACATCACTAACGTAAATGGAAATAATGAGTATTTCGAGTAATTTGCTGATGTATGTATTTGTCTGCAGGAGCCTGCCAGTGTTTCGTCTGCCATGAAAAGTGTGCCAGCCAAGTTCAAGTTGCATTATATGCCGAGTTGTTATTTTTCACCCAACGGACTACATTTGTATTTGTATTTGAAATATATTTTTTTTCACGGATGATATGATTATTCCAAGAAAGGTCACTTGAGATATTTCGGATAATCAACTGTCTCGATATTTACAAGGGTTGAATTCCATTTCCCAATATTGTTAAGCTGCTTTTTAGAGGGCTTATTTGGTGGTGGTGGTGTGGGGTGGGAGTGGGGATGGAAATAACTTTTAGTGTACATCGCTGTTATATTTGGATGGGTGCTAAACGTTTGGATAAAAAAGTATAATGATCTTAAACATTATCTACGAGGACAGAAACAGGACTGAAATCCACCCATTGACCGAAAATCTTTGTGAAAAAGCAGTTCGTCCAGCCGCAAACTTATTCTGAAAGATTTGTTGCGGATGATTCAATGTATGCGTGATTTGCAAGAGATCTCTGCATACTTTCTTAGTTTTACTATTTTTAATAGTTAAATCTGCTATCTGTGATTTCCGTGAGAATCCGTCAGTTGTCGACTTTGTTAAACTACTCATTATGATCAACCATGTGCACACTACAGAGTCTTATCAATCGATATGTAATAGATAGAGTACTGTTTGCGATAATAATACCGTTATTTCAAATTATTCGAGTCAACACTATCTACACAGGTATCTTCTATAATGGCACTTTTGCTCTGTTAAGCTACTGTAACTGTTCTCTATTATATACACTCAGTTCCAAAAGAAAGTGTGCACTTCTTAACTTTAAATATTTTAACACCCCGTCCTTTTTTCGTTTAAAAACAACCACTTAAAACGAGCGCAACTCAAAATCTAAAATGTTCACCATATTGTACGTAAACAGATCTCAATTTTGGTACCAAATATATAGGCTTTCAGAAAAGTAGTCGATGAAAAATCACAGAATACAAAGTGCACACTTTCTTTTGCAACTGAGTGTAGATAGATCATGTTCTCTATTATAGATACATCAGAGATAAGTTTCACCCCATACACTGCAAATTATCAGAAATACTGTACATTGCTATAGATATATGCAATATAGCCATAATACGAATTTATTTAGCGAATATAATTTGTGACATCAATCAACACCAGCACAAAAAATGTTTCTCTATCCATACAAATTAAAGAGATGTCGTTCCAGAAAGGCACTCTTCCAAAATGCCCATTGCCAGAAATATCTGCGCCCCACCCCCAACCCGCGCGAAAAAGCCAACTACACTGTATTCACAAAAAAGACATGGAACAATATCAATCATACATGTACATGTACTTAATGACTGAGCTGGGTCACTGCATTCAAGAACAGACAGAGTTGCAATTTGCGGGGGTAACCTCTTCCTCTTCCACAGGACTGTGGTATGTACAAACAAGAGTACTTAAAGAAGACTGTTGGCTAAGACTAAGAGGATGCATATGCCTAGTTAACTTCATTTGGACTTCTGTATACATTTTTTTTTGTAATTAGGTAAGGAGATTGCTACAAGATTGTGGTAAATCTCGTAGTTCATAACCAGTTTGGTCCTCAAGGGTACTCCAGCCTTAGGGTTGTTGTTGGTCTGTTACACTAGCTTATATTGAATAATCATCGCTGGACCATTTCAAGCTTCTGGATCCGCCCTGTGTGTTTGGCTACCATACAGATGAATATGCGTTCTTTAACTGTGGTCTGACTAGTGTTTTGTAAGAAAGTGATTTGATGTTCTCATGTTTTGTCTTGATGTTGCGTTTCAGGGAGCCTAGTGTTCTGTTTGGATTCGTATATATTTCGGAGCTACATGTGCTCCGCGTGAGGTATTGACTGAATTCTATTCTGCATACTTAACTGTGGAAATTGTTTGATCGTGAAGCTTATAGGGGAATTGAATGGGCTTTCTGCTTCGCGTGATACATGTATTGAGAACCTGGAACTTATGTAGTTGAAATTCATTTCCTCCTCCTTCCCCCCCCCCCTTCACCAAGTTTCTGGTTCAAGGAGATCATTTGTAACATTTAATGATCTGAAAAGGAAGAAATTACAAGGTAAACGGCTGTATCATCAGCGAATAGCCGTACCTTGGAGTTTTCCATGTATGGGAGATCATTCAGTATATAAAGTAGAAAGCGCAGTGGTCCCAGGGCATAATCCGTGGGGAGGGGAATATTAACCGCTACTGACTGGGATCTACCTATTAAAAAGGACCGGATCGAAAAACAGTTTGACTGAGACACCATGTTCTTCAAGTTAAGGCTGCTAGCTTTGTCAAAGCTTTTACTGAAATCAAGTAGGATAATATGGAACGCCTATAAACTATCTTATGTGAAGAAATACTGATACGCTTGCTCAACTGTCTTTCTGTTGAGTGCTAGATACATTATGCCACGGAGTAGCACTGCCATTGTGTTCAGTTAAAAAATATATTATGTAGGGTGCCATGATTATCTGAGATAATTTTATCACTCGTTTTATTTCTAAGGGGACCAATTATCTCTTTTCTGGCATTTTTAGATAGTAAGTAGAGACGTTTATATGGGGCATCGTTTTAATATTGCACTTTCACGGTGGTATCACCTATTTGAAAAGGGTTATATCGCCCATTCGGATAAGTGATATATTCAAGGAGAATACATGATATCCCTATTTTAGTTGGTGATATCCCCTATTTTAATTGGTGATATCACCTATTTATTTTGACGCTGTGCAGATTGACGTTTTGATAAGTTTGTCTCTTTGTCAAATTCCAAAACACTTCCACCATTAGAACTAAATTATTATTCGAAGGGAATCTTTTTCGATTGTTTATACTGTCGGTCGACCATGGTGAACTCACTAAGACCTCAGTATGACTCTTTTGCATAATGGTACCTAACAAAATTTGAAAATCTAGGGCGTTTGTTGTGCCAAATTGCAATACCCAATCGTTTTTGTGTCGCCATTTAGGAGAAAAGGCGATATATAGGGTTCGCTTTGTCCGTCGGACAGTCCGTCCGTCACAAAAACTTAACGTTGGCTATAACTTATTCATTAAACTTTACAATTGTATTGCTTATGACAAAAGGGTCGTGATGCTTTCAACTTATGTATGTCAAGGTCATATTTGACAGAGTTATGTCCCTTTTTGTACTTAGTTTTTGTCACGAAAACTTAACGCTATAACTTTGCCATTTCTTAACGAAATTATTTTTCATGCTCAACATTTTTCAGGCTCGACTTAGTTAGAAATGACAGACAGATGAAATACAAAAGAGTTGGAGTTAAAAATAAATTTTGTCTGCATTCAGAAAACTTGACTAACTTACTTAAGTAATGAATTTATAAGAAAGTATGAGCATGAAACTCAGTCGAGCATGAACATATAAGCACGGGTCAGTCATATACAGAGGAACGGTTAATAAAAGTTGTAAGAAAATGTAAAATGAATATTTTGACAGAACGCTGGATTTATTTGTTTATGTTTAAGCACCTTTCCAACTCTATTTCAGCTATGTATGGATAGACCAGTTTCCTAACTATCGCTGATTAAAACGATCAGAGATGGCCATAATCATTTAGAATAAAATACTTTATTTCACGTTTTTCGGTGGTTTATCGAAATATAACGGTGAATTATATCCCGGCAAACTCACTGGCCACTCAGTGGGCATTATCAAAATCTGTTACCCGGATTAACGTCTAAAAGTATACAGAGCGTATTGAATGCCGGAAACTATATGACGATGACGTCGTTAAAATTACGTCATCTTTGCGATGCTTTCTGATGACGTTTCCCGCGATTTTCGACAGTTTATTGAAATAAACCTAACAAAAGTAGAGTTTTACATGTATGAAATAAACAGAAAAATTGTTGGCATCGATGTAATATCACAATAATTACACTTTTGAACACCAAAAGCTGTTATTTTCACTCATGGCTACGCCACTCGTGAAAATATCCCTTTTGGTGTCCACTCGGTGAAATTATAACGGATATTACACAGAAACCAACAATTATCATCTATGTGATTCATTTATATTGAAATACCTACCATGGGAGTGTCAGAAAAGACTGTGATTTACATGGTTCAGTGTAATACAATCATAAATTGAGCCGTATGGCACGGCTCAAGTGTAATCTTTTTTTGAACAATTCCCCATTAATATTGTGTTTTATGATAATTATATGCAAGAATATATGAATTGTTAGCAACGTCTGCCAAGATGGTTGCTAGTGCGAAAGAAATAGTTGCTACTGATGCAAGATACACCGCTAGGCAAATAGCTAGTATGGCTGGCATCTCATTAGGAGCAGCTCATGCAAATCTGAAACGTAATTTGAAAATGAGAAAGATCTGTGCTAGATGGATTCCCCATCTGTTGACAGATGAGCAGAAAAAGGCACGCGTGCAATGCGAGAAAATGTTGCTTAAACAGTTTCCAAATTACAATGTACGGTCTTTCGCAAATGTCGTCACTGGTGACGAGACATGGGTTCACTTTTTTGAGCCCAAAATAAAGATTCAGAACAAAATATGGGCAACAAAGTATGGCAAAAGAGCAGGCATTGCAAAGCGGACCATGCGTGTCAAGAAGGTAATGTATGCCATATTCTTCACAAATCAGGGTCCTGCCATTCACGTTGCTGTACCCAAAGGCAAATCCGTAAATGCGAAGTTTTACAAGACTATATAAAGTTCTTCGAAAAATGAAGAAATATTTCAAAAATCGAAGACCTGCAACTGGTTTGGCCAATGTCAGATTGCTTCATGACAATGCGTCATCGCACAAGGCGTCTATTGTACAAGACTTTCTGGAGCAGGAAAAGGTCGTTGTGCTCTCTCACCCTCCGTATGCGCCTGACCTTGCCCGGTGTGACTTCTTTTTGTTCCCAAGGCTCAAAAATACCTTTCTGGTCGAAAATTTGTCCAGCGCAAACACCTCGGTTCTGCAATATTCCAACGCTTCATAGTATACCTAGAAAAGACTATGAAAATGCCTTCAAGGATTAGATTAGAAGACTGAAACTTTGCATATCTGTTGGAGGTGAATACTTCGAGGGGACAAAATAAAATTTTCATTGAAATCTATCAAGGATACATTTTTATCTGCTTAGAGGCATTCATATTTGAACATTCCTCGTATATTGACCATAATTAGCTTCACCAGAAACCTTTTAGTAAGGTGTGTTGGGTTTAACACCCGTTTTCAACAATGTATGTATTTTCGAAGCAAATAAGGCGGGAAATATTTTTTTTATGATTAGAACACCAATAGAAAGTTATTTGTTAGTTTGCGTTTATTATGTATTATATCATATACTGGTTAATTGCAATTGATAATTTCATGTCGATTTTGAAGAAATATGCTGTGATTATGTTTACAATGGTGATCTAAGTTAAATATATTAAGTATTCCGACTTTGTTGTTTATTTTTTACTTAGACTAGTATAAAGATCTAAGTCAAAGGAAAAACATTTCAGTTACTCTATCCTCCTTAAGATTCTGCCATGTTTCTGATCTAAAGAACCGTAGTTGGTAGCGGGGCTCGAACCCAAGACTCTCCGTCAATGAGAGCTTTTAGTGATTTCAAGTCAGCTACTCTAATATTGCTGTTACATCAAGACATGTTCCACATCAAAATGAATCAGACAGATGTGTGTTGCAATTCCTCTGCTACATTAGAATATCAATACTTACAATAATCCATGTTTCTGGCCGAACATTTTCAGTGCCTTCAGCACTTTGATTTTCACATGACACCAGAGTACTGGCCCCGTGCTTATAAAGGTTTCTTGAGCACAATCTCATGCTAAGCACAAAATTATGCTCAAGTAATATGAAGCAAAGTCAAGGTATGTTTATTTACAAAGTCGAGTTTAATATAAAGATACAAAAGCTAAAGAACAGAGCTTCAGATTATTGTAATGGAACTCGACTTTGTAAAAAGCCACAACTTAACTTCACTTCAAATTACTTGACCATGATTTCATTGTGCTCAATTTTTTTTTATAAGCACGGGGCTTGGTCGTGCCAGGAGTCGATAAGCAGAAAGCTCTCTTAACAATCGATCTTTAATATTATAAATTATAATTTTTGAAATATACTAGAGTGGGGGAACCTATGCTATTACAGTAACATTCCGTTTGCTTAAAGATAAAAAAAAAAAAGTGTCCAGTCAAGTGGCCTTACTTCGAACGAAGGGAATCTGTCATAGTTGTCATGTGCTCATAAACACGTGCTTGCAATAACAAACACGCCCCTTTTCAATAAAGGGCCCTGGAATATGGATATTTTATGCAAATTAGCTCAGAGGCTAAAATGATTTTGTATCAAATATTGATTCAGTTATTGTAAAGACTTTTGGTAGTGTTAATCAAAAGGATATTAAATATATGGTAGATAACATACTTCTTCAAGTTTTAAATCGGTTTAGCTTTACTGTTGCGAAGACATTAATTTCTACGCATTTTGGGTCTGAGGATATTTTCCGTGATAGTACAGTTCAGCGCGGAGGACGTGGCGAAGCAGAACAACACAGCTGTCTATTTATAATATTCCCCAGCATTATCAAGTACTGTTATATCTAATGGGGGAATACGGTATTGGATTACAGTCTCTTTCACCTGTGGATTTTAACCGTTTTGTGAATAATCAGTCATTGTTTTCACCCGAAAATTCTCCCCGTACGATGCAAGATGAAATTTTGTTGGAAAAGTCGGCTGCTAAACAGCAGCAACTTTCACCTTCAAGTAACCAGATTTCGGAGCATAATGGAGAAACGGTTGTGAAAAATGGACAGTCAGATGTCTCAACTTTCCAAAATGATGATAAATGTGCAGAACATGTAATAAATTCTTCTTCAGCTCCACTGGAAGCAAACTCTCAGTTGATTACATCATTGGCCAATGTTAGCCAGAATTTTTGGACGCCCCCTCAAGTTCAAGAGGATACATACAACCAGGGGGCATTTCAAAGTATCAATGGAACTGTCAGTTTTCAACACTTGCCTCCTAATGCCATAGTAAGTGCTGGAAACATAATGCAAGCAGCTCAGCTTTCTTCCCAAAATTATGGTCAG
The DNA here is from genome assembly GCA_032359765.1 of Saxidomus gigantea. Lineage (NCBI taxonomy): Eukaryota > Metazoa > Mollusca > Bivalvia > Venerida > Veneridae > Saxidomus > Saxidomus gigantea. The sequence goes on along the minus strand of JAUMHA010367969.1, from coordinate 3,071 downwards.
AGGCGGGCAATAACTGGACAGCATAATTTCCCACAGAGGCCGATGCAGCAGGGAATGATCCTAAACAATGCCAAAAACTACCCACAATGGAGTAATGCCCATGGTCAAGCCCATGCTACATTATCACCATGGACGCAGGCCCAGCTGCAGCAACACCAAAGAAGATCTGTACCGAATATGAACATTCCTGCATTTGCACAACTGAAGAATATAAAAGCTGGTTTTCCTCAAACTCAGCAGTCACTTTCAGTGATCGCACCGTCCAAATTTCGCAGAAGTACCTCGTTTCCAAGTCAGATGCATCAAGCCACCTTTGCTAAACCAAATGTGGATTACGTGGGAATGGATGATGTACAAAGAGAAAATTATTTATCATACCAGGTATAAAATGTGATGTTGCTTTTGTAGGTTGATAGGAAATCATTACTCTCTGTAGCTCGTAATACGTAAAAATATTTATAAATTAAATCAGGTGTTTATTCAATTCTTTGGTTTTCAAATTAATTTACCAATGATGGCATTGAATCATGATTTTATTTGCAAGGTATTATGAGGCTCATCTGTAGGACTTTGTAAATCTTGTATGTTGCCGGATACTGTACAGTTTCTGGTTGAAGTCGTGCTCTGGTCTGAGATGCTTCAAGGCTGAAGTTATTTCCCATATGGTAAAGAGTAGCCAAATTAATTTGGTATTTCAGTGTGACCCCTTTCACAGATCTGATATTTTATAACTGTCACACCTCTACCACATATAAGGTGAACAACTATAAAATATCAGCCTATAAAATCGGTTTGCCTTCGAAGTCGAAATAGTTAGACTAGGTAAAGAGAAGCAATCGACAAATAGGAATTTCAAAGGAGTTGATGCTGTGTTCCGTGTGTGGGTAGAGTATACGTTTATTAGTTTGGATGTAGGTACTCCATAATGATAATACCTTCTTTCGGCACAAGTACTAACCTGAACCCCAGGAGGCAGCCATTGAGCATTGAAATTTATCAAATTTTATAAAGGGCATTTTTACAGAGCATATATGAGAGTACTGTAATGAATTTGACGTTGAAGCCAGCAAGATTGTTTTTGTATGGGCGCTTTCTTCTGAGGTTTGACAAAGTTTTATTAAGATATCAGATAATAAAAAACAGGTAAAAAACCCATGGGCCGACTGAATTGGGCTAATATCAGAAATCAGTAGCTCCTAAAGGGCATCTTCCCCAACTAAAATTTCTTTAAAATCATGTAGTTTTTCCCAAATTGTGACGTTGCACCAGGATTTTAGTGTCCCTGCAGCTAATTATCATTAAATTTTCCCAAAATTTATGGGCTAGGGTAGTAGGGTTTCCCAAACTTTGAAAAAATGCCCCAAAATTAACAAACTTACATTGATCATTAATCTGCGGTTTTTTTTAATGAAAAATGCTATTGAAATTATCTGGTGTGCATAAACTTGGATATTTACTAGAAATCAAATTTCTTGGTTCAAAACAAGTAAAGAGAACTTTCTTCAAAATTGCCTTTGAATCAATGGATCAGTAGTAAAATAAAATTTGAAACAAAAGTAGAATAGATTTAAACCATACAAATGTGGTTCAGTGAAGCTCATGAGAGTCAAGTAATAAAAATATACTATGGGGCGGTGGTTACTTTATGCGTATGTTTAGTCAAAGTTCCTCAGGGCCTGTAAATTATGTCTGAATTTATTCTCTCAGTGTGTAATGATTCTTAATACACACCTTTCTGTTGCTGTGGCACACAGGGTCTCATTGCACACCTGATGATTAGGTTGAAAGCATCTGCAGAATAGGATTGGAAATCAATAAATTCAAATCAAATGATTCAAACAACAGAACAACAGATGTGGTAGTGCAATATTCATTACTTAAGTACAATTACATTATGTAGCATGACTAAGGCTTTCAAATTAAACATAAAATTTCTATTAATTTAGACATTCAAAGAAGTGTAGAGATATGGAACTTTTCTTTGATTCTTTTCAAATTACCTTTAAATTAAATGTTCACATAAAAAAAGCTGAAAATCTTTTTTACCATTGTTGTAAAACGAAGTTTGAAAATAAGGCAAAAACATTAAATTTAAATGTTACCAAAACATGTTTTTGCCTTATTTTCAAACATCGTTTTACAACCATGCTATAGATTCAAAATATGTAACTTTTGGTTAAGTAAGCCTTGTTTGGCATTTTGGTCATCATGGTAAGTTTTTGAAAATGCTCAAACACATTCCAATCGATTTTGGTCAGAATAGAACCGGGCTAGTGAATGTCCATGGTACAAAAAAACTAGTTTCAATATTACCAGAATAATTTAAACATTTTCTTAAAATTTATACATACTCTTGCTTCAAGGTTACTAAATCAAGTTTGGTTTTATGTGTACCTAGTCATTTTTTGTACATGATGGGTAATAGTGGCTATGTTCAACTAATATAGGAACACCTGCGGCTTGTGGGCAGTGTCTACACCTCTGCTCTCTATATTTAAACAGTTTTCATCTGATCTTCATCAAACTTGCTGAACATGTTTATGGGCATAATGTCAGGGCCAAGTTCAATAACCAGCTAAATCGCCCTAAACTTTAGGCACTTTTATATAATCATAATGGCCCTTGATTTATCCAAAATTTGCCACATTAGCATTGTTGACTCTCAGGTCAAACAATTTTCATTCGCTCTTTACCAAACTTGCTGAAAATTTGTTGTAGGCATAATGTCTAGGCTAAGTTCAATAACCTGTAAATTTGCCAAATTTAAATAGCTGTTGGCTCTCAGGTCAAACAATTTTCATCTGATCTTCACCAAACTTGCTGAAGATATTTTGTAGGCATAATGTCTAGGCTAAATTCAATAACCTGCAAATCGCCCAAGGCACTTTGATAATGGCCTTTGAATTATCCAGAATTGGTCAATTTAGCCTTGTCTGCTCTTTACATCCAACAGTTTTCATCCGATCTTCACCAAACTTGATGAAATAATCGTGGGCATAATGTCTAACCCAAGTTCAATAACCAGCAAAATCGCCCAAGGCACAGTTGGATTATGGCCCTTGAATTATCGG
>JAUMHA010367958.1:0-13578 GCA_032359765.1 Saxidomus gigantea | reverse complement strand
ACCTTGATATTTCTTTGTGAAATTACCCCCAGAGCGTTCACTTCTTTCAATTCGTCGGACAGCTTCTGGTGAGTTGTAAAGTCGAACTCTTCTGCATGGATTTGTACTTTGCTGTCTTCTGCGCATTTAGTAGCATTGTTTGCAATTTGCTTCCCTTTCTTGGAGTCTACAAACGCCTGTGATACGTTGTTCGCAGGAGAGGCTACTTTACTTCGAGCTGATGTAACGTTGCTTTTCGTCGTCTGTACACGTCCAAGTGCATCATCTATTTCATTGATCAGGGCTTTGTATATACTTTCTATTTCATCAACGGAATTCTTCTCCAACTCATCAAGTCTGTCATTAATTTCCTTTCTAAATTTTCTTACCTTCCCGAGTGACTCGGCTTTTCCTTTCAAGAGGTGTTGTTTATTACACTGAAGGCCTTCGTGAACTTCTGACAGGATCCTAGAGGCGCCATCTAGATTATGTTGTACTTGTTTTGGAGGTGTACTGGGATTGTTCTTTAGAAATTCAGGTATGTAGAAAATTTGCTTGCATGATCTGAAAGTAACGATCCAAAAAATTACTTACAAATCCAATTTATTTTAAATAACAATAAATGATATTGTTTATCAATAAAACATATTTGAATTAAATAAATTCAACAAAATATAACACCTGTGGTTATTTTACCAGTTTACCTTTTGACTCTTTTTGAACCTATGGTGGCATATTACCTACTTTCGTTTTTGAAAAAGCAAAATGTAACATATTAATTGTTTTGTTAAACTTAAATTTTCAACACAATTTGGTCTTACTAATGGACCTTTATCAGATTTTTGTATTAATTAAGTGGGGTTTTCGCGAAAAAAAATCGCTTTATTATCTTATGCGCTATATTTTAATAATAAGTAGACATGGTAGATAACGCGAAATATTTTCGTGATCTCCACTTGCTAAGTGATTAATGCGAAAATATGTTGCGTTATCTACTTATCCGCCATTTTTAGATTTGGCGGATAAGTAGATAACGCGAATACTTTTCGCGAAAACCACTTTATTAACACGGAAGTCACTTAACTAAAGTGTGGCAGTAATATGCCACCATAAGAACCGACATAAAGTTTTTACTAAATATTCTAAACAATGTAAGTGCCTATCAATTATTCAACATTTAAGTACATTTTGTTTGTTGTAAACTAAATGTAAATGTATTGCCTGATACTATATATTTAAAGCCCAAATGATCACTTTGTGTTGTGAAATTTTCTCGTAGCACTACAGTTACCAAACGTATGTCTGCCCGTCGAAATTTACAATTGTTTGAGTAAAAAACATTCTTAACGTATTTCAAATCGAAAGTACCACGTGGTATTGCTTTCAATTATATTGCAACAAATAAGAAATGACTGAAAGGAAGGCATAAGTTTCAACATTTTAACTAAATAGAACACATTTCTATGGCTGTTCTATCAGTAAATTTATTAATTTATCAAAAATAAATAAATAAAGTAACCATGGGGCTGTAATGAAGTGCAAATCTTTCTCCATCCGCATTCACGACAGTAATAAGGTATGCTTAACTATGGAATAAGGTATGATTAAATACGGAGCCTTGGGCTGATAAAATGGACACCTGTATTTATAAAGAATAAAGCTTTTTACAAAATTACAAGTGTGTGAGAAAACAAAATACAAATCAAAATCTATCTTTTAGAAAAAAAATAATAATGTTAATAATTATAGCTGCTACATGAACTGAGATATTAAAAGGCAGATATAAACAACATACCTGTGATCTACTGACATACATGTAGCACAGCCAACTTCGTCATGGTTTTGGCAGTACGTGTCGATATAGTAATGGGTGTGACTGTCACACCTGTCTGTTGGTGCCGCTAGCTGACTCTGGCTCGACTTCTGTTTTGAAGAAGCCAGTTTCTGCGCTTGGTCAAGAATCTTGTGTCCGGTTAGGGACGGGACATCTTCGTGAACTTTGACACATACTAAGCAGTAATTGTCATTGCATTCCTCGCAATATTTTTCAGCCTCTCGGTTTATTCCTTTACGTTTACACATAGTACATAGTAAATCAAATGTTTCATCAGATAAAAAGTCCGTATTTAAACTCCCCCCAAACGCCATTTTGTCAAAATTTGTGAAGCTACTACTTTTGGTTTCAATCATACGTTAACTACTGAATGCTTCACAGGCTGGTTGGGGCCTATAATACATGATAATATTCATATGACTGGTTTTGGCTAAAGTTCATCTTACTTATCGTTATCGTCTCAGTCACAAAACTGGTACGTATGTAGGACTTAAGTCTAATCTAAAATTGTAAGCGATATAGATCTACGCTGAAAAAATAAAAAGATATAATAGATCCAGCTTTGCGAAGTTGTCGCGCTCTTTCCCTGTCAGGATATTCCGCAATGGACAGGTCTATTCGCCAGCGGTCAACTTAAGAACATTATTACTAAATAATTGAATGTGCACCCTTGAACAGTACAACAGTAAAGCTATTTGCTATATATCTTTAATAATGCTCAAGTACTTATAGACGCGCGGTTATTGATGATAAACTGTTCTGGATTTTTCGCCCCGGTTTTGGTAGACTATAAACTAATATATACTAGTATATATGTATTGAAGTGTCTTCAAGAATGTGTTAGTGTTTTTATTTCAAAATGGATCAGGTTTTTGTCTCACCCCTAGTTTTTCAATATTTCGCTGAATTACTTCAGGTTATATTTATTATCTTTCTTATAGAGGGCATTCATGCACGTACAAATGTTGGCTTATAATATTTAATACTTCAAGTGTTGAATGTAAATAGGTGTGCAGATGATATTTCGACAGCCAAGGAATGGATATATCAAACGTTGTCACTTAAATAAGTGACTTCTTAATATAGGTGTATATACATTATTACTGGATGCTTCTACTCCAAAATGATGTTGACGTATACCTTTCGTTAATGTTGTTTTTGCATCTTCACGAAAACGAATTGTGAGAAAGCGTTAGATATATTTTTCATACTTTCGATTAAAAAAAGCGATGTTAGGAATATTACGCTGGTAAAACTCTGGGAAGTATAAAAGCTGAAAGTAATGTTGCATCCAAAGTGATCATGGGACTTAAAAAATCTCGCTTTTTTAAGAATTTGACCGCTTGTACATATATGAAATACCGTTGAAACGGGAGTTAAACACGTTAAAATGAATTCTGGGTGTTTATTGTTTGAGCTTTGCCATTTCATTTGTAACGAATCGTAAAAAATATTTTCTTGTTTTGTGATCTTGTCTACATAATGCCGCGAAAATAGTTAACAAAATATAACATTATGCAAGAAGACAGCCACGGGTTAAAGGAATACGTTTGTTGCAATGATCCCGAGGTAAAGCAAAATGTGTAGGACTACATTCTAAGTATCCACTTAGAGTAAATGTCTGTTTAGTACGGGTGTGTTTAAATTATAAAGGTGCGCGGCAATACAAATACATAAGTACATGCTGCTAGTGATAGTCGTTTAGACAATCCGCTGCAGGGAACGTAACCACTACGTGAAGTTGTACAAACTTCTTCCCTTTAAGATGCCTTAATACCCTTACCTTCAGAATCATCAAGGTTTATTTGTATCGATCTGTTTGTAAGTACGTGGCAAGGAAGCGTTACGCCTTATTTTCAGTCCAGTTTGATATAAAAGTATAGTTTGATTCAGTGTACGTAATAAAGAAAATCGGGACAGATAAAAAAATACATGCACTTTAAATACGTGATCATTTATTCCACATATAAAATGTAGTGAAAAACTTAATAAGACGAGGATATTTTGTAAACAGGTACTTTCTTTTATTTCATTCAATGTAAAAATGTTACATATTTTTACATTTTCTATCAAATTCCTTGTTAAATATTACCGCTTCTAAGGTGCTAGGTTGTAACTTCTTTGTATAGGTGCATTCAGGTGCATTCAGGTTTACAGCAAGCCTTAATGACAGATATTATTTTCAAATAATAACGATATGTTCAACTCTTAGCTTAAAGCATACACGATAAATTTTAACAGCGCCATTTGGAAATACATAGCGATTCATTGTAAATTTCGATGTGTTTTCAGCAACTGAAAGACAATGAATACACCAGACCGAAAGAGGTTCCCAGATTTCTGTGTAATAATAATAATAATAATAATAATATCTTTATGTAAAGGAGGGTACACATTTAGACACACATAGTCTCTTATAATTCATTATTGAATGGCAATGTATATCATTTTAATGTAAATCTGTTTATGAATATGTCTTGTGATATACATTGATGAGACTCTAATAAAGATTTATAATAAAAAATACATAAACATACATATATCTAATATTTCAATGTGGCCTTTATAAGAAATTATATTGACAAAGCATTAACAAAATGATGATAATAAATAATGATGCACACATTCAATACATTGTACTACTATGTAACGGCAATGATATAATCTATTTAACATCTTAGATGAAATGATTGCTGAATGAAAAAACACATATACTACGACAAACACTCCTAATTAAAGACATATCATACAAAGAAAATATTCATTCATTCCGACTTAAGTTTGTAGTGTTTCAGTAAAAGCTGCTCTTATATGTGTAGGTATACTGTCCCATATGTGTACACTAGAGTATGTTAAACTAGCTTTCAGATAATTGGTACGAAATTTTGGTATCACTAGGTTATTGTTAGTTACAGAGCGTAAGCTATAGGTATTATTACTGGAAAGTGCCATTAAATTATATATAGTTTGGAGCAAGAAAATGTATAGCCTTATATACTAACACAGCACATAATCCACATTAAAACTATCATTTATAATAGTGTAGAAAGAGCACACAGTTAAGTCAAACTTCCCGACATTTTTAGATGATTGCATTGTCACTGATTTTGGTTAGTATCGGCATTCAACGGCCTCTGAACGATCAAATATCAAGCTAAGTCCATTTCAGGGAGAGTATTAATGAACTTTTTATTTATTTAATTTCATTTATCATCGGTCATGTACTCAAGCTCAATTGTCGTGTTTGAAACTACATATGAAACACTGTTGCATTTGAACACTTAACTATCGTGATAAAATATTGTCCACCCATTCAACACTCTGCAACAGCAGAAATCAACACGATTCTTTCTGACCCAATCAAAGGCTCCAATTTCATTAACAAAAGCTAGTTGTAGTTTCCATTTTGACTCAGTATCTCCAATATGAAAATAATTATTTCACTTTATTTTTCCAATAAGTGGGACTGTGACATCATATAGCAAAGCTCCACCCAAGGCTCTATATACTGTCTGTAGATGGGACACACTGTAAGCCGGTATAGGTCCATATTACAGGAATAAACAAACTTACAGTTTGCCCTACTTACTGACCCAATCAAATACAGTAACTCCAATTTCATTCAAAAAAGCTAGTTGTAGTTTCCATATTGACTCAGTATCTCAAATATGAAAACAATTATTTCACTTATTTTTCAGATAAGTGGGACTGTGACATCACAGAGCTAAGCTCCACTCCAAATCTCTATCAATTTCAATACAAATACTGTATGTAGATGAGACAAACTGTAAGCCGGTTATAGGTCTATATTACAGGAATAAACAAATTTATTGCTTCGGTTCGCTGACGCTCCCTTGCAGTAAATTTGCTTATTGCTGTAATAGACCTATAAACTATACTTATTGCTTCGGTTTGCTAAAGCTCCCTCGCAATATATTTGCTTATTCCTGTAATATAGACCTATAACCTATAATTATTGCTTTGGTTCGCTAAAGCTCCTTCGCAATATGTTTGCTTATTCTTGTAATATAAACATATAACCTATACGTATTAATATTTCTTAAAACAAATGAAGTACTAGTATAACTGTTCTATAACAATCTGTGACGTAATAAACAAATATTTGTAAATGTGTTATTACTCTGCGTATATAAGCACATTATATATGACACGTATGTTTGTGTAGCCTACGTTTTCAGGAGACTATCTAAAACTGATATCATTAAGTCAATAGTCATTTCTTATACAAAGATATCAAATGAGGAGTTTCTTCAGACATTTTTTTTTGAAATATTAAAAATCTATTAACTGAAAAAATTGTATGTAAGTTATGTTCTTCCACCATCATATTGTCTTTATTACTGATTGGTGCATTTGCACTACACCAATTCATAAACTTCTATGTTGTTATCTGAGTTTGAACCAACAATCATCTTGGTCATTTGTTGATTACAACACTCAGCCTGATAAAGCTTATTTTCATTAGATCTCACAACCTCTCCTATCAGTTCTCCATCAGGTCCAAACTCCAGTACACTGTGTGAGCCGTATCCACATACAAGAATACGTCCTGTATCAGTAAGATAACATTTAACTGTGTACCATTGTATTGTCCAACAAACTGTTCATTATTGTCTAGTACAATTATGCCTTCAATAGGATCAGAAACATAAATCTTTGAACCATCCTTCCTTACTAACTGCTAGGCTGCGGATGTCAGAGAACAGTTCTTGTCCGTACTGGCCCTTACTGAACTGTTTCAGCTTACTACCTGATACACTGTATACATACAGTGATTTATTCATATCTGAAACGTAAACACTACCATTAGCATATGCAATACACCTTTAGTTGAAATCAGTTTTAATTTCGCTTGTGAGTCTGCCCCCTACTGAAATGAATTGAACTACTTTATTATTAGGCAAACATATAGAAACTTATTGTTTATTGATGGGACACACCTGATATGGATGTCCAGGAAGTTCACTGAAGTTTTTGACAGTAAATGAGGAACTGTCCAGACGCGTCAACTTCTTGTTTTTATAGTAAGACAGTATGATTGTCCCATCTTCCGCAGTACAGGCACTCACAACATCACATTCATCCTAATCTGATAGTACTTTGACTGAATATTCCTTCTTTCCCATAATCCGATGTAAATCACCCTTTTGTTGAGCATTGACAGCATATACCTTCTCACTTGATTTATGCAAAACGGTGCGTTTCCGATAAGCAGTACATGTAGAAGCCGAACGTTCAGTTACCTTGATATGTCTTTGTGAAATTACCCCCAGAACGTTTACTTCTTTCAATACGTTGGACAGTTTCTGGTGAGTTGTAAAAACGATATCTTCTGCATGAATTTGTACTTTGCTGTCTTCTGCGCATTTAGAAGCATTATTTGCAATTTGCTTCCCTTTCTTGGCGTCTACAAAAGCCTGCGACACGTTGTTGGCAGGAGAGGCTACTTTATTTCGAGTTGATGTAACGTTGCTTTTCGTCGTCTGTACACGTCCTAGTGCATCATTTATTTCATTGATCAGGGCTTTGTATATACTTTCCATTTCATCTACAGAACTCTTCTCCAGTTCATCAAGTCTGTCATTGATATCCTTTCTAAATCTTCTTATCTTTCCGAATGTCTCAGCCTTTCCTTTCAAGAGGTGTTGTTAATGACGCTGAAGGCCGTCGTGAACTTCTGACAGGATCCTAGCGGCGCCATCTAGGTTCTGTTGCACTTTTTTCGGAGATGCACTCGGATTATTTTGTAGAAAATCAGATATGTAGAAATTTTGCTTGCATGATCTGAAAAGTAACAATCCAGAAATTTACTTATTAATCGATTTTGGTTTGCTTTGCCGCTAAATTTATAATACTAGTAAATTGATTTTATCAACTCCCAATCCCACCCAATCCCCCGAAAAAAATAGATTAACCGTGAACACTTAAACGAAAGACGAATGAAATAATATTTGTTTACTAGCTACAATACGTGCAGTTAACCTAAGCTTTTTCTGGGATTCATAACAGGTGCTTAAACGGTCGAATTGAACCAGCAAAACAATACTTATATTGATTTAAGATAAAGTAACAAAACTCGTTTTACCCCATGGTTTTAATTTCAATATTCTTGGTGGAGGACCATAAGACAATACTACAAATCAACTATCTAATCTCTATGCTTTACTGTTTTGGAGAAAAAATGTAAAAGTATTTCATTAGCAAGTCTTTATAAAATACGTGGGATCAGAGCCAATTTATCGAAAGGGTATAATTTGAACAAAATTAGTTGAGGATCCACTTGGCAATATCGCACACCAAATATCTAAGCTCTGTAACTTGCAGTTTTTTGACAAGAAGATTTTTGAAGTTTTTCCTTTCGGTTGCCAGAGTTCTGCATGGAATGGAATTCATTGAATAACTATGGTAACACTTAACGCAAGACAAAGAGCATCTCGAAATTAGCCGAGTGATTTTAGGGTAGATGTCACTTGAAGTGATCATTTGGGCTTTAAAGTAATAAAATACGCTGAATGTTAACTACTGATAAAACGCACACATCATTTGTCAAGAATTAAGCATATAACGAAGTTAATTTAAACAATACACCCATAAAGATCTATGTGTAACCCCAGGAGGCTGACATTTTATCCAAATAGCACTAGAAGGCCACATAAACCACTGGTCCAGACCCCAATATACATAATATATTTCTACAGATAATGCATAGACAACAAAAATGCAGACAAGTGATGCTAAGAGTTTGTCAAAAAATAACCAGCACGATAGAACTATTGCTGAACTAGTGCCATTAAATAAATTAATAAATAAATAAATACGTAATAGTACTTGATCTTATGACCCAGGTTGACCCATTAAAGTAAAATACATCGCTCAGTTTTACCGTGGTCATTTAAGTTAAAGTACAATTTGTAACAAAGTTTACAACAAATGAATCCATTTACAGCAAATATATAACATTGCATATAATAAACATACCTGTTATAAATATGGATTTAAAAATAAATTTAATGATGTATGATGTATAAAAACACGTTTTATATATATACGAGTCTATATCGGGGGACGGGGATCTGTACCGGGATTTTTGGACCACAATGGAAATAAGGAAGACTCACTTTTCCCTTTTTTGTGTTATCCTTGGTATTGATGTGCATATCATGGTTTATAAACTTGTGTATGCATCATGTTTGTTTTAACCATGTTTGTACATCTGTGATATACTAAAATAAATCTATCTATCTATCTATTTGTGGGCCTTCTAGTGATGTGTAATATAATCTGTGGTGTAACGATACAAGAAGTAAAATATCAAAGGAAGTAAAGAAAATACCTGTTATCTACTGCCATACATGTAGCACAGCCAACTTCGTCATGGTTATGGCAGTATGTGTCGATAAAGTAATGGTTGTGTCTGTCACATATTTCCATTGGTGCCGCTAAGAGGCTCTGGCTGGACTTCCGTTTTGAGGAAGCCAGTCTCCGTGCTTTGTCAAGGATCTTGTGTTCGGTCAGGGACGGGACATCTTCGTGAACTTTGACACACGCTAAGCAGTTATTGTCATTGCATTCAACGCAATATTTTTCAGCCTCTCGGTTTATTCCTTTACGTTTACACATTGTACATAGTAAATCAAATGTTTCATCAGACATAAAGTCCGTTTTTAAACTCCCCACAAACGCCATTTTGTCAAAACTTTTTTAAATACTACTTCCGATTTCAATCATATGTTAGTTACTAAAAATTTAATCTTTAACAAATGTCTTTCTTCTGCAATTTAAACACACCCGTAGTAAAGTCCGTATTTAAACTCCCCCAAGACGCCATTTTGGCTTATACACCCCATCCATACTAGAGGTATGTGGTAGATTAAAAACTAAATTACATGCATTGTAGTTTCTTCTAGAATGTGTTTGTGTTTTAATTCGAACAGGATCAGGGTTATTTTCTCACCCATAGTTTTTCAATATTTGACTGTTTCACTTCTGGTCGTTTATATCATCTTTGCTACCGAGGGCATATATTTGCCTGAAATTATTTAATACTTCAGGTGTTGAATGTAAATATGTTTGTTTGTTTAAAGCAGGTAATAATTCGTCAGCCAGTGAATGGCTGTATTAAAAGTTGCAACTCAAATGAGTTATTGCTTAGTATAGGTGCACTTAAATTGGAATATTACATCATTATTAGCTGCTTCATGTAGGAGGCTGTTTAACTAAGGTGAACTCTCGCATAGGGTGGCACGGTGGTCGAGTGATTAACGCTCCGCTCTACCAATCCGTAGGTCAGACAAAGGCACTTGTAATTTCAGAAACGCTTTTCAGTGTTTCCCACTCATCTAGAGATGAACTGGTTAGAAACCCAGAGATAGTCTCGCATGTATTGATGCTGTACACCTGGTTCGTAAAAGAACCAAGAGGTCTAGTCGTGTAGTGGTAGGGTCTGGTACCCGGATTCCTTTTTTATCTGCAGCTGTGTCTTCAACCTGCGACTGTAAGGAGTCTTTGCAGTTTCACCTGAGGAGTCGGCCGGGACTATTAGCAATAAAAAAGACTGTTACATAAGAATCCAATCGTCACTTTCAATACCGATATATAGAATAATAGATTTACGAATAGATTAATGATAAAATCGAGTTCTATTTACTCCAAAAATTATGTTGACTAATACCTTTCTTTAATTTTTTTTTTTTCACGAAAATCATTAGATTCATTTTACGTACTTTCGGCTTTAAAAAGCAACGTTAGGCTGAAATTGTTTTCGTTCAAACAACGGTCAGTTACGCTGGTAAAACATCTCTCTGGATAATATAAGAGCTAAAAGTAATTTTGCATCCAAAGTGATGATGTGACTTTAAAAATCTCGCTTTCTTAAGAATTCGGTTTTAAAAAGTTGACCGCCTGTGCATATGTGAAAAGCCGTTGAAACGGGGATAAAACACAATAAAATGAATTTCTGGTGTTTGACATTTCATTGGTAACGAATTGTAAAAAAAGATTTAAGTCTTGTTTTGAGATCTTGTCTGGGTATTGCCGTGAAAGTGCATTATGTAAGAAGACAATCACGGGAAAAAGGAATATGATTACTTAAAGTAAGTTGCTGTTTACTACGGGTGTGTTTAAATTAGTATAAAAATGTGCGCGGCAGTACAATTACATTAGAACAGGCTGCGAAATGCACTTGTCTGCTTAATTTACGTGACCACACGCAGGTTCGAGTGTACATTTTCGCCGATGTAACCAGTCATCTTTGCCATGTAGCCACCTCTCTTGTTTTATCCCAGATAAACAATATTACGTCTAACCCTCTTGCTTAATAATTAATAATTACTTTGAATTAACAACTTTAATTGTCACCTTCCTAAGATGGCCGCTTTTGACGTATTCATTGACTTACTGCCTAAAACAGCTGCAATTGAAATAAATTTGCATGATTGGACAATACAGCAGGGAACATAACCACTTCGTGAAGTTATACACAGTCTAGGCAGCGATTACTTCCCGTTAATACGTCAGGTGGATTTTTTTTAAATAAGATGTCAAATGATGTCAAAATCTTTGGACTACCTTAATATCTTGCCCTTATATGCTAATAAGAAATACGGGTTAATCTCAATTTCCTGAGTGTTAGACTTTCATGACTAGTTTTGAGGCAAAACTGTAGATTAAGTTTGCAAGCCGAAACTCAGAATTGCCAAAATTGAAAATCTTTCAAGGTGGTATCTGATGTATAATACTGGTATAATTTACTTATTGAGTGTCTGAGTGCATAATTATGTTGATTTATAAAGGGTTTTGTGAATAAGTGATGCTGGTCAGTTGCTGAAAACAGACCAAATTTAAGAATGCTTCAAAGTCATCATTTTGAGTCAGTCAGCTTAATCTTAAAGCTGCTATATAATATTTTATAGATTAAAACCTTTATTTGTGAGGAATTTCACAACATGACATGCTGATTTTGACTGCAATTTAAGTGTATCTTCTTTGTTTACATTCTGCTTAGCTCTGCCTTAATGAAACAGGTGCTTGGAAAATGAAAATCATCTAGTTTAGCATTTTAACAGGAAGCTAGTGGCAAATGGTTAAAGAGCTGGGCTCTTAAACAGTTAGGCTTTGTTTTAAGTATATTCTTGTATTTGTAGAGTTTAAATTTGTTGCTATTGGCAAAAACAGCTCTTGGAAGTGACAACTCATCTCAGTCAGCCATTTTGGGGGTTTCCCATTTTTGGAGGAAAAGAAATATCTGCTATTTTAAGTGCTTTAAAGAATTATTTGTTTCTTTAAACTTACATGTTAAGGTCCAGAATTTTACATAGATAACTTTGGTTTATTTTGATTTTGTAGACCATTTTTAGTTTCAGTCTTGTTTTGTGATCTTGTCTTAATACAAAAAATGTTAGATGACAATCACGGGTAAAAGGAATATGATCGTTGCCAATATTATCCCGAGGTAGAGCAAAATATGTGGGAATGCATTCAAAGTACCCATTTAGAGAAAGTGGCTGTTTAATACGGGTGTGTAAAATATAAAGCTGGCTGTTTAATTTAGGTGACCACTAATACAGGTTGGAGTGTACATTTTCGCCAATGTAAGCCGTCATCTTGGCCATGGAGCCACCTTCCTAAAACAACGGTCTTTGCTTTATCCCAAATAGATAGTAGTACAAATCTTGTTTAGTAATTATTTACTTTGAATTAACAAAACCGTCATCTTCCTAAAATGACCGCTTTTGATGAATTCATTGATTGACTGCCTAATACAGGCTGTAAACACAAACTCCTTAATGACAATGCAGACTGTCAAAATTTGCCGGATGGTCAATAATATACTTCTCGTAAATCCCTCACAGTTCCAGGGAACGTAACCGCTACGTGAAGTTGTATAAACTATCGGCAGCGATTACTTCCCGTTAATACGTAAAAGCGTGTTACGCCTTTTTTTCAGTTCAATTTGATTTACTTAGAATTCAAGTTTGGGCCAGTCTTCGTAATAAAGAAAATTGGACGTATTCAGAAAAAAAACATGTACTTTAAATACGTGGTCATTTATTCCACGTGTAAAATGTAGTGAAAAACTTTACAATACGAGATGTTTTGTACACAGCTACATTCCATGTACAATTGTTACACATTTTTCACATTTTCTGCCAAATTTCGTGACAAGGAAACATTGCAAAAATTATCGCTATTAAGGTGCAGAGGTGTTGAGACCAAGTTACAAACTTGTTTATAGGTGCGACGATCCCAGATTTCTTCGTAAGTTTCGTGGTCACAAAAAACTGACATTTATAATAGTGTAATAAAAACATACACAGTTTAGTCAATCTTCTCAACTCTTTTAAGATGATTGTAATGTAACTGACTTTGGTCAGTATCTACATTCAACGGCAATATCAGACTATGTCCATTTCAGCGAGAGAAATGATGTAATGACCAAATAAATTTTTACTAAGTATATAATTTCTCAAATCGTCGGTCATATTCTAAGGCTCTTATGTCGTGTTTGAAACCAGGATTGTTAATTACATGTACATATAAACACTGTTGCATTTAAACACTAAACTATCGTGATAAATATTTTCCAGTCATTAAAACTCTGCAACAGCCGAAATCAACACGATATTTTATTTTTTTTCTTAAAACTAACGAAGTAATCGTATTACTTCTTCTTCGGTGTTTCATAACAATCTGAAATATTTATTCATGTGCTATTACTCTGCATATATAAGCAAGTTGTATGTGAC
>JAUMHA010367947.1:0-13578 GCA_032359765.1 Saxidomus gigantea | reverse complement strand
CAAAACATATCTTAACCATCATATACGCATTAGTACACTACTGCAAATGTTTTTTTTTATCCCGGGGAATTTTATAAATTTATACACTGATATCATTTCGCAAATTGTCAATTTCAATAAGCTTTTACAATTTGGAGACTTAAAATATTACATGTATTTAAAGATTGCAAGAAAGCAAGGGATTCGATCAAAAAATCTTTATCTTTTAAATTTCGGAGGGTAACTTTCTCTTGGATTAACAAACAAGACTTATTTTAGCTCTGTCGTCTGTAAGTACCTTTTCTAGTCCAAATGTATGTTGACGTCTTGGATGGTCAATATGTTCTTGTATATTTTTCAAAATAAAACACCGCCTTATCTGGGAATCGATAAATTCTACATATAAGCTTGTAAAGGTTTATAGCGTAGGCTATATGTTAAAAAATCATAACATTTTTAGGGATAAACAACTTTTTCAGACCTTGATAAATGTACCTTTAATAAAACGAGTCATCCTGAAATAGTTCTATATCTCGTCGTTGAAAAGTTCACCTTGGACCGCTTGGTATGACCTAAACACATATCGGCTCTATTGGATTGTAGATCAAGACTGTTTTGAATTGTTTTCAAAATTTTGCTAAAATCCCGACCCTGATGAATTTGCCAAGCCCTTAGTTTGACCCTCATGCATACTGTTATGTTAATAAATGATCCATCCCCATCAAAACTGCAGCAATTGCTATGACCTCTTCTAAGAAAACACACTGATTGGGTTTGTAATTCACTAATTAGAAAGTAAATTTGATTGATATGTCGAGATTTGTTATTTCATTTGTTCTTTGCTTGTTTCCTGTCGTTTGTTAAATAAGAAATTATTTTATTCATCAACATTATCTCAAAAAAGCATCGCTTTTAATAATCTATATGCAATATTATACAATTATGGACTCGTGCGGCATTGAATATAATGTGATATTCACCATAATCTATTCTGGTAAATATCACATCTTATTGAATGTCAAACACGTCCAAAAATATTTGAGTATATGTAAAATGCTTATTGCATGCTCAAACAGCAATTTTTTTTTATATATTATTAATACAAAGCTTAAAATTGCGCGTGACGACGTGTGTTCCTACGTCACTTTAGTGCTCAGGAGCAATGAGATATTGTTTATTTATAGATCATATAATCATACAGGTCAGATACTTCTAACACATTATATATGCCGAAAAGTAATTCTCATTTTAGAGTAGTGTGCGACATCGTAAAGCACTGTTGTGTTTATCAGTAGTGACATTACTTTCTCTGATAGCAAAACGAATATGTTGTATGAACAAACAATTTATTCTGTTTGGCAATATTTGTTTTCACTCGCTGTTCATTATGTGGGGTGTCTCCCTTTTATGCATGATAAATAACTTTAACTCAAATCTTTGTTTTGCGTCTCCTTCTACAGAATGAAATACATCGATTTAATATTGCTTAATTATTCGGACATTAAAAGTGTAAATGTTTTAACAGGAATATAGCTCAAGGGAATGATAATGGACCAGATTAGTATGCGCTTGATATATAAGTATCAAAAGAATGTACTTAGCGAATATTCATATCGCCCTCATAGGACTGATGTAAAACACCTACCTGCACCTTAAAACAATGTATATATTGGAATGTACTCTACTGTTATAGTGTGGCTGTAAAGTGTGAAGTTTTAAACATTTTCATTATCTGTGTAAACTGAATAAAACTTTCAGTTTTTAGTGCTGGAATTAAAACGAGACGTTACCATGTGTAACTGAATAATAGCGCAGACATTTCTTTTTGTGCACATATGTATGAAAACAAGAGATGTATATTAGTCAGCGCGCTAGACTATCCTCAGTGCTAGCTAATAAAACAAATATTTTGTCAGTAAAAGGCAAAACAAGTAAGTGTAATTTCAACATATATACAAGACAGGTGAATGACTGCATGTTGCACACGATTCTAAGTACAAATATATGTTTAACAGAGTTATCTACTATTGCTTGCAAATGTTTGTCATGTTCCAACTTTGAAAGTAATACCAAATGGTATGTAAAAAGGTGGACTGCTACGAAAAAACTTTTAGAGATTTATAGTCGAAAGAGGGTCGTTATTCTAAAAATAAATCCTTAGCAGAGCTACTTATCTTGAAAACAGATGGGGGCCATCATACAAACAAGCACTCTAAGTCTCATAGACATATTTGAGAATTTTGAACTTTAAGTCCATTTTACCAAGATTCAATGTATGTTTAAGTGTAAAAAGGCCCATAATTCTGACAGCCTTCACAGAGTCATGTACCCTTATCTGTTTGATGGAGGCTATGATAGTAAGAAGCTGTGACATCAACGTTGATGACGGGACTAGTAGGATATATCGTCTGTTCTTCTCTCGTATACATTATGTCAAAACAAGCTCAATAATGGCGGCGCCCAGTGGTAGCACACACAAAACTATTATATCGTTATAACACAAATAACCATTCAGGCGAACGTTTTTTGAATGCTCAATCTTATAGCGTTGAAAACGTTCAATGGTAGGACAAATAAGTGTACAACACATCGGATAACTTACTTCAAGTAAACATTTCGGCCATTTAATTAATTTTAGCCGCCCGATTTCGCACACAGATTGTTACCAAGGTCAAACACCGCTAAGTTTTGTTAAATAAGAGGCATTAAGTGTTGATATAATGGACACTACAGACGAACGTAGCTTCTTCGGTGTTAAAGGCCACTGCAACTCATCAGACCCCGCAAACTACTTATTCGATATTTGGTGGCTTTAACAGCAAAATTCCCATTCCTGTTATATGTTTCACGAAATACGTGATTACTTTAATTGGATGCAAATGGTTAATTCCCATACACGTAATAAACAGAGTTGGACCTACTCCTTACAACTAAGGTCAAACTAGTTAGCACAGTATACGTCCAAACTTGTATTTCAAACTTTTTATATATTAATTTCTGAACCTGGACTCCAATCCTTCATAAATACACCACATTATTCAGGAAAGCTAAATCGGATGACTTCAAGCATGTAATCAATAGTTCCATGGTCAACAGCTTAATACATGAGGAGGTCATTTTAGTTGGGACCTCTGAGTCAGATTTAAACTCTTAATTCAAGAAGGTATTTCAATGTTTTACCAAATTTAAAAAAAGACAATAAGAAACTTTTCCATGGGTCACAAAATATAAAAAATATTAATAGAAAAAGTGACAATCTTTATAAAATGATCAAATGACACATGGGTCAAAATCAAAATATTAGCACATTCAGTAGTATCAAACATCTCACTCACCTGCAAAATGTTTATAAGATGGGGAAATGTTGTCAGGATGCCAAAAACATTTATTGTAAATATGTCATTATCGGATAATACTGTTCCTGAAGATATGAAAGCTGCTTGAGTTAAGCCTTTATATAAGAAAAAAATATCTGGATATTGGTTATTATAGACCAGAAGTTTCTTGTTTCTTACAATTTGCTAAATGAAATACAGTCAGGATTTGTGAACTCTTATTCAACTGATAAATGGCTTACACACTTATTTTACTTAATAACGATAACAACGCCAAAGGTATGTATACCGGTATGGTTTTGTTAGATTTGCGGATAGCATTTGACATGTAGACTATGGTATTTTATTTGGTAAACTTAAAATCATGTTTGTTAAATCTACATATTGGTTCATGTCATATGCAACGGGTAGAAAGCGAAATTTGTGTGTTAACATTATACTGACTTCCAGCCTGTTATATGTGGTGTTCCACAGGGCAATATTCTAGACCCTGTATTGTTTCTTTGTTATGTAAATGATATGAAAATTAGTATTGCTCCAACATGTGAACTATTACTATATGCTGTGATAGTGCAATTTCCTTTGCCGACAATGATCTAAATGTCATATCTGAAAAACTGTTTTAGAATCATGTTCATTTTGGTTAGTTGACAATAAGCTATTACTTCATTTGAGTAACACTGAGTGTATATCATTTGGTTCTAAAAGGAAATTAAAAATGGATGTAACTTTCAAAGTTATGTGCCATAATCATACTATTTCTCAAAAATCATCTGTAAAGTATTTAGGTGTAAGTTTTGATGACAATTTGTCTGGTGAAACAGTTGTCAACTTTATTGTATTAAAGGTCAATTCGAGATCTAAATTTGTGTATAGATATGCTTCGGTATTAAATCATAACACTAGGAAGCATTTGTCCTCCGCCCTTATACAATGTCATATAGACTATACTTGTTCATCTAGGTATCCTAGTTTAAGTTCACGTTTTAAAGACAAACCCCAGTTTTGTCAACATAAAATTGCCAGATTAATAAATGATATGGGTCCAATGGAAAGCGTTAATTGTCAAACTCTTGCTTATATGTCTCTCTTCAATATTTAAGCAAGAAACAAGCAGCTTCGTTTGAACCATGTGTTTAAAATTGTAAATTGTACAAGAGATTTTCATTCTCATTTTACTCGCTCTAAATATAATAATTTTGCTGTTCAAAAATCTAATGGAAAACAATTGTTACATTTTATTACTTGTTATTAAGGATTGGAATTTACTGCCTGTGCATATGAAACAGATAACTAAAATTGGACAATTCAAGAAAGCTGTTCAATGCCCCTTGTTAGAGGTAGCTAATATTTCTTAAGCCAAGTGGTTTATATATTCAATATAGACTGAACATGTTTGTCTTAATGCTGATGCACTTGCTATATAAACATATCGTCAATGTACCTATAACTTAATTCTCAATTATTTGTGAACTTCCAAAAACATATTTTTTTTTCTTTTAAGCTATGATGTATTTATCTCGACACCATTGGAAATAAGCTTCCGGGCTTCAATGGGCCATCCCAGGTTTTATACACACTTAGCCTCGGGTACCGTCGTACCGGTGGAATAAGAACACAATGGCTCCGAAAGATATTTTAAAAGAAATGCATTACAAATAAAATACTTTCCACGTAAAAATGAACTTCCTTTCTTTAAAATGCAACAATTGTCATTACATTTACGCAAGTATTTAATGAGAAATTGTTCAAAAGTCGAACGCTGGTGAAATGTAATTTAAGAAAAATGGCTTCCAATTTCCGGTGACGTCAGTCGCGCGCTTACCAAGGGGAATAACTGCCAATAAAACAGCAATTAGGGGCACACATGGGTTGTCTTATGTGTTTCAAAGGTGAATTTTAGTTCATATAGAAATGATATTTTTTAAAGCAGAAAAAAATACAAAATAGTAGCATCACAGGATATCATCAATATGTATCTGACCTACAGTCTTGGTCCCTACGGATAATTTCTGGAACATTACAGATTAGCTGCTTTTCTCGCATATGCACCACTCATTTCCCAGTACAGACGGGGAGTTAATTTTTTTTGTACGCATAAACTTGTATGGATATTGCTGAAAATTCAGTGCAAAAATTCAATCAACAGACAATTGTTTACATAAGGCATACGCGAGATACCGGAAGCAAACAAAAGTCACCGGAAACCAGAATAACTCGGAACGTGGGCTCCGGAGTATAATTGTAGCTAATTGCTCTTTCAGGTTTCTGCATATATTAGTTTACTTATGTCTCTATAATTTAGTTCATGAATAATCCAAGATTGAAGACGGTGTCTGTGTGTATAGGCGAGGAAACACGTTTTATATAGTATGTTATTGTTGATTTATGTAGAGATAGAAACAAATTGTCGTTTCAAATGCAAATATGTGTTGTATTTGTTTTTAATGGAATTCATCTGATAAGATTTGCTATAAAATGTATTTGTAATGCTAGTAATTACGTATATATTTGTTTCTTAGGTCTATCTGTTTGCTGTTGAAAGTACATTCTACTGGTCAAGTGCACTAATTTTGTAATATTATGTCACTTTCTGGTGTAGGTTCAAATCAAACCAGAACTACTTCTTTTTTTGCGTTTTTGTTTCCCTTTTCAAATTTATTAATTTGTTTTATTAACCGTACTAAACCTGTTGAGCTTTCAACAAGGGGTTGGAAAAATCATAATGACCTATTTCAAAGCTTATCTTTTTTTAAAATCTGCTTTTCGAACCTTCACAATTTGTTGCCATTATGTTAGCATTTATTAAGAAAAAAATAATCAAGCTAATTTTGTGCCTAATTGTTCTTTGCTTTGATTGCTGTCCTCTGTATTGTTATAGACTTAAAATAGTTTAATGATCAGATGCATCATGATAATTTACGGGTGGAATTAAAACGCTGATTGTTTTATCATTAAATAATAATATAATACAAAGACTTTAAGTATGCGCATGGCTACTGAAAATCAAGGTTTGTGTCAGAAGTATAGCCACTTTTCCACTTATAAAGTCCATTGAACTATTACAGATATTGCTTTGAAACTTACCAGACCTATTAACCGATCATTTTCTCCATCAACCGACACAATTGCATACCTCTATTAAAATTGTTGTTAGAATTATATCCCTTTTTACATAGAAAAACATTGAACATCCACTTATTGACCTAACCCTTTGAGATATTGCTGTAAAACTTTGAATGCTTGTTTACATCATGACCCCAATCTGTAAGCAGGAGAAGGAAACTATGTCAATGATATTTTTGTACATTTAGTCCCTTTATCGACATACAATTTTTGTACCAGTCCGAGGATCTCATTTATCAGTTCCATTGTTTTAGAGTGAATATAACATGGTTCTATAATTATACTATCAACAAATTAATTGTGCTATATCGGTAAATTTAAAGTGATCCTGGAACTTCAACTGTTTGAGATATAACTTTGTAAGTTGGAATATTTGTTAACCATCATAGTTTCCAATTGTAGGCAATAGAAGATAACTCTAACAAATATTTCATTTGAAATATGACCCTTTTCGACTTATAGACTAATATAAATTGATATACTTCTCCAATTGTTGAATTAACCATTTAAGATATTACTTTGAAAGTTAAAAGACTTCTAAACCAGCATAACACCTATCTGTAAAAAGGTAGATAACTCTGTGTAAAGGTTTTGCTGATCAGGAATCTTGGCAAGTTCACCCAGTGAGAAGACTTATAAACAATCAAGAACAAAAACCTTTATATTTTCACTATTTCTTAGCAAATTCAGAGACTGTGCATAGCAATAAGACATCGGATGGGTTCAATTATAGGCTTGACTGGATAAGTTTTTCCAGAGTTATGGCCCCTGATTTACCTAAAATGGCAATAACTTACTATGCACTCTAGCACCTTCATTTATTCACTTATCAGTAGTATATTTACAGATAATGTGTATGACCATAAGACATCGGATGAGTGTTATTATGGGCTTGATATATAAAACTTTGTTTACACTCTACTTCCTTTATTTTCCCACTAATCCTTATCATATTTACAGAAAATGTGTATGACCATAAGATCTCAGACGAGTTTAATTATGGGAGTCATTGGATTGATTCTTCTAGACTTACAGCCCCTGATTGATAAAAAATACAACATTTAACTATACCTACACTCTAGCACCTTCATGTGGTCACTAATCAGTAACATATTTACAGAGAATGTGTATAACCTTAGGACATCGGATGAGTTTAATTATGGGCTTTATCGGAGTTCTTTTTTTAGACTTATGAAAATGGATTCAACAAAAATTGCATTATTTAACTATGTTTACATTCTACCAACTTCTATCTTAACCAGATTTTCAGAAAATGTGTATGCCAATAAGCTCTCGTGTAGCTGAAATTTTGGGTTTAAGTTTTCCCAGAGTTATGGCCCCTGATTAACCAAAATAACGATATCTACATGTACCTATGTTTACAATCTAGCACTTCATTTCCCCATTAATCCTAGCCATCTTTACAGAAAATGTATTTAAACATAAAAATTCGTATGAGTTTAATGCATTGGCTTGATCAGATTAGTTTTGCAAGAGCAATGGCCCCTGATTTTAAAAAATGCAATATTTAACTATGTTAGCACCATCATCTTTTCATTAATCCTAATTTATAATGATGAAACTGGGCAGGGATGTTCTTTGCATGACTTTAAAAAGTATTCCATCACATGTACAACTCTGGTTGCCATGGCAACAAAGAGGAAAAATGTTAAAAATATTCTTCTTTGAAACCACAAGACCTAGAGCTTAGATATTTACCATGTATCATTGCATATAAAACCTCTACCAAGATAGTATTAATATGACCCGCGGGTCAAAATTCAACCCACTTTGGGTCACCAGATTTAACATAGGCTTATCCATTGAAAAATGTTAAAATTCTTCTCAGAAATCACAAGACCTATATCTAAGATATTGGGTATGCATCATTGTCCAGCGGACATCTTCATAGTTTGTTCAAATTATGGCCTTTTAAGGTCAAGATTGATCAAGTCCACAGGAGGGGGGTCTCTTGTCTGTTTGTAGAGTTTTAGATGAATAGCTTCTTGTGAGTTCCTATAACAACTAGTGAATAATGTAGCAACCTGTGATTTCCACTTGCAACCACTTACTGCCTTAGCCACCAGTGACTCACATAACAGCAATTGCCTTCCAACAACCAGTGACTTCCAATAACAACCAGTGACATACTTAGCAACCATTGGATTCCCTTAGAAAGAAGTGGCTGCCTTAGCAACCAATTACTTTCTTAGTCACAGGTTACTTCCTCTAGCAACAATTAACTTCCTAAGCAAGCATTGACTTTCTAAGCAACAATTTAGAATTCAAGCAAACAGAAACATCTTCAGCAACCTTTAGCATCAGGTTGCCGTCAGTGACATTCTTAGAATAGTGCACTGGTTCTCATGACCCTCTTGTTAAGGATTAAAAATAAATCAGCACAAATGTTTTTGTTATGTACATTCCAGTTTTGTTAAAGGTCATACACGATCTTGGGTCAAGTAGTTATGTTTCATGCTGATGTATTTTAAATTGCTCAAATAACTTCTCATACATGTTCATGGTATCAAGATATGCAAGATGCATACTGCCTGCCTCACACAGCTTCTTCTTCCCAATCGAACGAATCATGCTCAAGTGGCTATGTTTTAGGCCACATATTTTTATTATTTTGACGTTTTTTTGTAAAATCATTGCACAAATTTTATCCCTTTTTAAGATGACGCCAAAGTGCATGTATCAACCAGCCCATATATATTTCACAATCACTGTTAGGTTTCCAAAGCATATGGTGCTACATGTCATATCGAACCAGCATCTCTTGTATTGCTAGAACTTATATTGTAGCAGACCGCATATTTTGACCCGCTTAGGTCAAGGTCAATGTCATACTTTTGTCCAAAATCAAAATATAGATGATCATCACATTTTCGTATAAAGGTCATTTTCTCATTCAGTGAGTTGAAATTCCTTGTGCTATAAGGATTTTTTTCATAGAAATATTTGGTTTCAGGTCTGAAACATTGGACAAATTATAAAATATAATGACTATGCTCGTTTGTTTGCTACACAAGGAACTTGGGACATTTTGAAGAACGTGTTCAAGTTACGAAATGCTATGCAAGTTGTGATTGTATCAGTTCTACCACACACTATATGACTATAGCTGTGATCATCTTAATAATCTCAACCCGACTGTTTACGGGCAGTTTAATAATTTATCTATGGGTAAGGCGGGATGCATGTTGTATAGAAAAATCAGGTGATTCTCTACATCAGTGTTGATATCATTTATATTGACTAGAATATATTTTGATTAACTAGAAATGTTACATTCATTTCACATATGGTTTGGCATGTATGACAGGAAGTAATAACCACCCATACAACATACAATAGTATCATAATGACCCTATATCGTTCAACTGATTCCCACTGAACTTACATAAGGATGTCCTTTGTTGCTAAAAATCTAAGTAGTTGTTAAGGAAGACAAATGTTGCTAAAGATGTTTCTGGTTGCTATGGGTACATATTAGTTGTTAAGGGCCTTATTTGATTGCTTAGGAAACCAACTGTTGCAAGGGAAGTCACCACTTGTTAAGGAAGTCACTTGTTACAAAGAAAGTCATTTGTTGTTAATGGAACTCAATGGCTGCTAGAGACCAAAATGTTGCTTATATAGTCACTGGTTGCTAACGGAAGTCATTAATTTCTAAAGAAGTTACTGGCTCCTAATGGAAGTCACACTGGTTTCTAAAGAAAGTCACTGGTTGCAAAGGAAGTCACTGGTTGGGCAAAATAAGTATGTATAATTTCAGAATATACACAAGATAGGTGAATGACAGTGCCTTTCGCACACGATTTTTAGTACAAATATATGTTTAACAGAACTATCTACTATTGCTTACAAATGTGTGTCATGTTCCAACTGTAAAAGTCAAACCACAATAGTGCTGACAAGGTGGACTGCTACGAAAAGCCTTTTAAATAGTTGTGGTCGAAAAGGGGCCGTTATTATAAAAAAAATCCTTAGCAGAGCTACCTTATCTTGAATACAGATGGGGGTCATCATGCAAACAAGCACTCTAAGTCTCATAGACATATCTGCGAAATTTGAACTTTAAGTCCATTTTACCAAGATTCAATGTATATTTAAGTGTAAAAAGGCCCATAATTCTGACAGCCTTCACAGAGTCATGTACCCGTGTCTGTTTAATGGGAGCTATAATGGTAAGAAGCTGTGACATCAACGTTGACGCCGGGACTAGTAAGATATTTCGTCTATTCTTTAAGTAGTCAAGCTTTAAATCAACGAGAGCAGTTACTCAATATTTTTTCATCAGGGTATAGTGTGTAAACGGTATGCGTAATTTAGTCTGTTCTTCTCTCGTACTTGCATGCCTTTCATTATGTCAAAACAAGCTCAATAATGGTGGCGCCCAGTGGAAGCACACACAAAACTATTATACTATTATAGCACAAATAACCATTCAAAACTGTATTTATTTAAAATGGTTTCGACAAATTTTAAGAGGCGAACGTTTTTTGAATGCTCAATCTTAGAACGTTGAAAACATTCAAAGGTAGGATGAATAAGTGTACAAAACATCGGATAACTTACTTCAAGTAAACTTTTCGGCCATGAATTAATTTTAGCCACCCGATTTCGCACACAGATTGTAAATAAGGTCAAACATCGCCAAGTTTTGTTAAATTAGAGGCATTACGTTTTGATTTAATGGACACTACAGATGAAAGTAGCTTTTTGAATGTTAAAGGCCACTGCAACACATCAGACTCCTCAAACTACTTATTTGATAGTTAATGGTTTTAACAACAAATTTCCATCCCTGTTATATGTTTCACAAAAAACGTGATTACTTTAATTGGATGCAAATGGTTAATTCCCATACACGTAATAAACAGAGATGGACCTACTCCTTACAACTAAGCTCAAACTAGTTAGCACAGTATACGTCCAAACTTGTATTTCAAACTTTTTATTTATTAATTTCCGAACCTGGACTCAAATCCTTCATAAATTCACCACATTATTCAGGAAAGCAAAATTGGATGACTTCAAGCATTTAATAATTAGTTCCATGGTCAACGTCTTAATAGATGTAGAGGATATTTTAGTTTGGACCTCTTGGTCAGATTTTAACTTTTAATTCAAGAAGGCATTTAAAAATTTGACAAAATTAAAAAAAATAAGACTAAAAGAAACTTTTACATTGGTCACAAGACAAAAATAACATTCTTTATAAAATGATCAAATTGCATGTGATTAAAAATCAAGATATTAGCACATTCAGTAGTATCAAACATCTCATTCACCAACAACATGTTTGTAAGATGGGGACATGTTGTCAAGTTGGCAAAAACATTTATTGTAAATATGTCAATATCGGATAATACTGTTCCTGAAGATATGAAAGTTGCTCGAGTAAAGCCTTTATATAAGAAACAAGTTATCTAGGTATTGGTTATTATAGACCAGTTCGAATGTTAAGCATTGTGTCAAAATTCTAAGAAAAATATATGTATGTACAATTGGAGAAGTTTCTTGTTTCTAACAATTTGCTAAATGAAATAGAGTCAGGATTTGTGAACTTTTATTCAACCGATACATGTCTTATACACTTATTTGACATTATAGGAGACAACAACCCCAAAGGTATGTAAACCAGTATGGTTTTGTTATATTTGCGGAAAGCATTTGACATGTAGAGAATGATGTTTTATATGGTAAAATTAAAATCATGGGTGTAAAATCTACATATTGGTTCTTGTCATATCTAACGGGGAAAAAGCAAAATTGTGTATTAAGATTATTCTGACTTTCAGCCTGTTATATGTGTTGTTCCACAAGGCAATATTGTAGGTCCTGTATTGTTTCTATCTTATGTAAATGATATGAAAATTAGTTTTGATCCAACATGTAAACTATCACTATATGCTGATGATAGTGCAATTGTCATTGCCCACAGAGATCTAAATGTCATATCCGAAAAACTGTTTTAGAATCATGTTCATCTTGGTTAGTTGACAATAAGTTATATCTTCATTTGGGTAAAACCGAGTGCATTTTATTTGGTTCTAAAAGGAAATTAAAAAGAGAACTGTTATCTAAAAGTTCTGTGCCATAATCATACTATTTTTCAAAAATCATCTGTAAAGTATTTAGGTGTAAGTTTTGATGACAATTTGTCTGGTGAAACAGTTGTCAACTTTATTGTATTAAAGGTCAATTCGAGATTAGAATGTTTGTATCGACACGCTTCAGTATTAAATTATAACACTAGGAAGCGTTTTTCCTCTGTCCTTATACAATGTCATATATATTATACTTGTTCATCTAGGTATCCTAGTTTTAGTAAACGTTTTGAAGACTAATTTCAGATTTGTCAACATAAAATTTTCAGATTAATAAATGATATAGGTCAAATGGATAGCGTTTATTGCAAAACTCTTGCTTAAATGTCTCTCTTCAATATCAAAGCAAGAAACAAGCAGCTTCGTTTGAACCATGTGTTTAAGATTATAAAAAGTACAGGACCTTCATATATGAAAGAAAGTTTTATGTCTACAAGAGATTTTCATTCCCATTTTACCCGCTCTAAATTTAATAATTTTGATGTTTAAAAATCTAATGTAAAACAAATGTTACATTTTATTACTTTGTAATTAAAGATAGGAATTCACTGCCTGTGCACATAAAACAGATAACTAAAATTGGACTGAACATTTTTGTAATACAAATAAACATATTGTCAATGTACCTATAAACTAATTCTTCATTTTTTGTGAACTTCAGAACACCATAGTTTTCTTTTTCTTTTTATTCTATGTCAGTTTGATTTTTTAGCTATGATGTATTTATCAGGATCCCATTGGAAAGAAGTTTCCGGGCGTTAATGAGCCATCCTAGGTTTTATACACACTTAAGGTAGTACACCCCTAATAAAAACCTCCATTTAAAACTCTTCAACTTCAATGAGCTAGCCTAGGTTGTTAAGCATTGGATTGAAGATCTTTTGAGGTTTTTGGGGGCTAAGGTTCAAATCCAGCCGGAACCAACACTTTTATTTTTACTTTTTCTTCTTTGTTTTCATTATTTTGCACTTTTCTTCATATGTTTATATTGTTTTTAGACTAAAAAGAAATTAAATATT
>JAUMHA010367936.1:0-13580 GCA_032359765.1 Saxidomus gigantea | reverse complement strand
GTGCAAAATAGAAAAAATTGACATGAATTAAATACGAACAACATATTATAGTCTACTATCATTTTGCAAAATTTGATTGACGTCTGACCTCGGAGAAAGGTAGCATGCTTCCTTATGTACCTTATGTGCTTGAACTGTGACTGTTAGTAAATACTTTCGGTGTTTTACTGATAGGTATATGTCCCTCGAACACATATATACATTGTATTATAGACACCTTGGCTTCGTTTTAACGATTCTGGGACAAAATTTGATCTTAAGTTCAAAACATTGTCCAAGGTGCGTTCCATCAAAATTCCTTAGATTGTTCTCAAGTACAAATATACTCCTAACTCCAGGAGCGGTCTATGGCCATTTGAAGTGCAAATTTTGTCTTAAGTCCAGTGCATTTGTGAACATAGAGCGGTTTCAGATGCAGTTTTTCTACTTTTTAGAGCTGCTTTGTACGTTTATGTCCATATTATACAAGTATTAAGAGCTTACTGTAATCTCGGATTGGGAACTTTTTCTCAAAATTTGCTTCAAAATTTTAAAATTTAGAAATATACAGTCATTTATCGATTTTTATTATATTTGCGTTTAGTCATTCAATTACTTTGTTCAAGAAGTACTTTGAAGCAAAACTGCACCAGAAGCCATGATTGGTTCAAATTTAAAACAAAAGTAATAAATGATAGGATAAATGAAATACTAAGATCATCCGAATAATGCTCATATTTGAGCTTTCTTAAGAATTATTATGAAACTCACCCCTGTTATCGTAGTTTCTCATGTATTTTACTTTGACTTGAAACTTGAAAATGGTGGACTAGACATGTAATTCTCACTAATCTTAAATTACTTACGTGTAATGTCAAAAAAGATGTATTAAAAAAAACAAGTCCAAGTACAAATAACATATTTATTTTTCATATATAATTCCAAGTACTTTTTACAAATAAACTCGTGTCATCAAAATACAAAATGCATATTTCTCATATATTAAGATACGTATGCATTTTGCTGCCATAAATTTCTGCTAATATAAAATATAAAATAGAAAAAGAAAATCAACGCACCAATAAGTTTAAACATTTATCGACATGTTTCGGCCGTAAAGCGTTCTTCAGAATAAATGTATATATAAACAATTATGACGTCACATCTGTAAAACGGACGCGAACGTCAACGTGCAAAATAGCGCATAAACGTTTTGAATATTTCATTCTAACATGACTCACGATTCTGTCTTTATATACAAAGACTAGAAAAATTATGTTATATTAAACCATATACAACGCGGGAACCGATATGCCGTAAACATGACGTCATATTGCGCCGCATGACGTGAATTGAGCGTTCGCGTAGAAAATAAAGCTTTGCATTTATTCATCATTTGTACTATTTGGTCATGTTAGAATCAAAATAACATCTTTTTCAATGTTGTTATCGTCTAATAAACAATAATTTGTCGTACTGATGCGCAGTTTTAAACCACTCAGGCCTTCGGCCTTCGTGGCTAATCACTGCGTATCGGTACTCCAAATCATTGTTTATTAAACGACTAACAGCGCTGGAACGGATGTTATTTAAACAATATATAGATATGGATCAAAAAAGATGCAGCGGTTTTTAATTACAAAATATCCTTAAATACATGGTTTAATATTAAAACCAACATACCCATATTAATAGAAAATTTACAAATAAGTACAGTGAACTCCGTTTATAACGAACTCCTAGGGACCATCTAAATTTATTCTTAATATCCGGAGTTTGTTATATCCATATAACATTTTCATATGAAATATAGAAAGAAGAAGATAAAATGTGTTCGTTTTATCCGGAATTTCGTTATATCCGGGGTCGTTATATTCAGAGTATACTGTTTCTAAACAGAATACAAAATGCTGGTGTTTAGACCGTCCGGGATTTTCGTACATAGTTTATGTATCCAAAACGTTTCCCGTTATAGCTTACCCATATCATTATTTACAGTATCTATAGGCATAAAACTGAAATTACTTATATCATGACCCGGAGAATTAAAATGAGTAGCAATATTTGTAGCATATAAAGGGTCGGTAAAATTGTGAATGTCAAACTTATGACTATTCATTCTTTGTGAAACTTTTTGACGAGTCTGTCCCACGTATTGCATGTTACATTTTGTGCAAGATATTAAAGTATAATTAACATGTAAAGTATGATTAACATCTTTTACAAATAAGACACGCAGAAGAAAGCCAGTCTACAACACTGTCAGTAACGCGATTGTCGAAGCAATTGAAAAATGAGAATAGTGAATTATATGTTTGTAAACAAGATTACATTTTAATCCTATATTTAAAGCAAACGATTTACAAAACAATTCTGAAATATCAAAACATGTACAAAGCCGAAGAAAAGAAAGCAAACGTCATTTAGGCACATGAACAAATACGTCTTTGACATTTTTCACAGTCAAGTTACAACACAAAATGTATAACTTGACACACTTTGAACATATTTAATTCAGACACGATAATGCCTCTGATTATTATAAGTTCCCGTAAAAAAAAAACATTCACAATAAATCAGCTATACTATTTACATATAAATGCATTCGTCAATAGTTTAGTCAAACAGAAATCTCACCTACTGTAATCGGTTAGTATTCGTGATGATTTCATTTTCGCGTATTTCCCACAACACTTATTAAAAACTATCGCAAAAGATTATTCATTTCACATAGATTTAAAATTAGATAATTTTCCTTTCGCACGAGTAAGACTATTTGCGCACAAATCGCGAAATTTTCTCAATTTACAGCACAAAATCTCATACAATATTAATCAAACCTAATGACTTAAGTATATACTTGCATTTTAGTGTTAAAATGCTTTATCTATTAATATTGCACAACTACATACCCGCAATGTATATAATTGTACATATATTAAAACTATTCAATGAAATTAATTACACCATACACTTGCATATAACATTTTTTAAATAATACATTATTTACAAAGTGCACAACTTATCTTTTTTCAACCAAAATAAAAGGTCTTTTGACAATCTTACTTATTGTAAAACAGCCCTAGATATTTCTATTAGGAACAAACATGCACGCACGCACCAACACACACAAGCGCACGCACACACACGCGCACACGCACAGTGAACACATATATGTAAAGGTAGGAGATATTCAAAATTCTGGTGATTTTAAATAAATGTTCGTATATTTACATAATATTTGCTAAACACCAGGCTGCTTTTAGGTTCATTTATACTGTCCATGGACAATGTCCCTTCAAGGTTTGAGGCCTGGATATATAAGAAGTATAAAGTTAACGAGCAGAAAATGTTTTTATTTAAATACAGGTTCACTTGATCAAGTGACCTTGAATGAATAGGGGACATCTAATATCCGTGATCATTGTCCTTTCAAGCTTGAGATACTAGGCCTAAGCCTTTTACAATTCATTGAGCGGACATGACTTCGTATTTTAAGGTCACTGTGACCTTGACGTTTGACCAGAGGTCCATTAGACAATAGTACACACATTTCTTCGCTCTATGCTCTATGCTTAAAGGTATTACAGAAGAAGGTTGTTAACGATTCGTTTAAAACAAGTGACCAAAGGGCCATGAGTTGAAAAAAGCGAGAAGGGGACCACTACACGATGCTACATACAAATATCTAAGCTCTACTCCATTTAATTGGTTTTGGAGAAAAATACTTCAATCGAAACTAAACGCTACTAAATTATGAATCTTTGCGAACGCTTTTGAAATTACAATATAAACATATAGTGTAGCGGTGTTGTCAAACTAAACTTAACGACATTTTCAAAAGATTTTCTCGAACTGTAATGTAGAGTTTTATTGTGTTGTTGATTCTAGCCATCACTATTTTATTATTTAGTAAAACACAATTTTTGTCTACATTTCGATAGTGGTACAAAATATTTCGTAGTGATTAAGTTAAGAAAAAGCGTCGATAACAGGTCCATGATGTGATTTGGGAAAATGCAATGTCTGGTTCGCTGCCCTCTCCATTTACAAATGTCGAACTGTAAAATATGAAAAAATTCTAAGCTGTTAACATTTTCATTATGTGAACATAGGAATTTAATTCCATCGAAAACATTGATTCAAAACACCGCTCAAAAGGTGAGAATTGTTTTACAGTATTTATTTGATGGTTCCAATGTGCACTAAATATCAAGGTCATCACTGAGAAGGTGCAAAACAACAGCACTTAAACTGTTAACAAATGCACATATGGCCCAAATTTCATTACTGTATCTCAGCAAAAAAGGAAGAAGATCCAACCACCACGGTTTAATATTGTTTCTTTTCAAAACTATAGACATGAGACAAATTTCATAGTTGTAGATTCAGACACCAGAGACTTTGTCTAGGGTCTACGGTTTTTATGAAATATTTCCTAATGATTTATATCTTTTATGAAACAAGCGGGCCGATCGTATAATCTTTAAAAAAGTGTCATTTGGTTGCAACTAGAGTACTACATATAAAGAATAGGGATCATCTATAGTTGCAGCTAACCTTCTGAGTAAGTTTTATGAAAGTCAAATGAAAATGTGACTTGTAGTATGTTATCAAGAAAAAACTAACAGAGGTATTTGTGATCTTGACCCACTGATCCCTAAAACAGTAGGTCCTATAGTAATAACAGTTATCCTATGAAGTTTGAAAACTGTCAGTGACACAGATCTCGAGATATTGAGTTGAAAAGATTCTTAAAGTTCGGGTCACTTTGACCTTAAACTTTGACCCACAGGTTGCAGGTAACCTTCTGTGCAAGGTTTATCATAGTCAAAAAATGTAAATTGTGACTTGAGAGTGTTATAAAGAAAAGGTTAACGGACGGACGGAACACCATTACATAAGCTCTATTAGAGTATATGATACCATGTACATGTATATTTCATTGCAAATTTGTTACATTGTATATACTTGTCTAGCCTGAATATAAAACAAGTTAAGAAATTGAGTGAGTAGCCGTTTCTTTGTAATACAACATTTCCATTAAAACAGATTCCATTAACATTGTATTTTCAATCAAACGTTTTATAATTTATTATACATTAAAACGGGCAGAGGTGTTTTTCAACAGAAAATTTTAACAATGTGTATTTTTATCGCATGCAGTAAAAGAGGTGTTATCTAACAAAATCAAGTTTGAAAACCGAAAATCTGGTTAACAGAATGTGGCTTCCATATATATACCATTTTTAGTAAATCTACGGGTTTTGGAGGGATAACTATATATCTCAAGTGCATGCGTTAAAACTAAAAAAAAAAATTTTTTTTATTATACTTCTTTGAAATCTTGTATGAAATAGAAAGCTTTAGACATTATACGCAATGAAATACAGCGGACTTGGGACAAAATCATGGAATTATTTTTTACGAAATGGGATTAGAGCATACATTCGATATATGTTTGTGTTCAATAATATGACTTTTAGGGTTTGAGCCGAATGATCTAAAAACAGCCAACTATTATATCACGTCATTTAAATGATACAATTTTATTTGTGCTGGAATTCGAGGACCGCTTGTAGCTTATTGAGTCACTCTCGGGTCTGTTTCTTCGATAAACGAGTACTGGTGTCATGACATTATGCACGATCGTAACTCAAGTTTGATAAGGAGTCATCAATTAAATTTAAAATCTAGAAAATTGTTTTTGAGGAAAACGTTTATCTCCGCCCACCAATCCTCACTTGACCTTTGACCATATCTCTCCAAATTATAGTGTGCACAACTACTTTTCTACATGACACTTTTATTCAAATAAGGCTTGATGAAAATCAAACAAGTGATTTAGGAGATAAAGGGCGAACAAGAATTTTTCGTTTCCGATTTTTCCGTTTCATCTCCCTGGGACCTTTGAATATATGACACCAAATTGTTATGAAAATCTAGACTTCATAATTCTGCTCTGAAAGTTTGATAAAGAAACCCAACAAAGGATTTTTTTGTTATAAGAGCAAACAAGATTTTTATGTTTAAGGCCCTTTTGTCATTGACTTCGGTCTATATGACCCACAAATGTAATAGGCATAACAAGTCTTCATTCTGATGATTCCTGAAAGTTTTAATTTATGTGTCTCCCCTTGCCATCACACTGTGCTTGTCATTACTTAGAAAACATCTTTTGCGACCGGTTTAATACAATGTACAATTGGTATTGAATATTGTTTTGAAATACTCTGTTTTTACAATATTCATATCACTACGTGCGGACAGGATGCAGACGGATGGATAAGTCCCTAACAAGATAATGTTGAATTGTAACATTGTTATTGATCAAGTATCAATAATGTGCTATCAGAAACTAATGAATTATAAAACAACGAAAATAAATGAAACTTACCTGCAAACTACATTTCTTATAATTTATCCATTCTTAATACATATACTAAATCCACAAACAGTTTATCCGAAATATTCACGTAATAATACTGTGTTTGTTTACACTATTATCTATAAAATTGTATTTTTATCTATACAAATTTATGCCGCGTATTAATTACAATATGCCGTGTTATTAATTCAAACAACATGAAGAGTACACATGTGCATCGGAGTGGTTTGTAAATGTTCGTTTTAATCGCCATCTTTGATTGTTTCAAACTTAAATCTTTCTGAAAACATGCCCTCACTGTCCTCAATAACCCTAAACTTTGGTGATTGTTTGATTTCGGCAACTGTAACAACATTTTCAAAGCCATTTTCTGGTGCTATATAACACCACTGCAAATATACTGTAACTTTTTGTGGAAGATTTTGTAGAACGGTTATTATTCCACGTAGTACTGAAGCTGGCATTTTCACACTTCGCAAGTCAATGCTTTCAATATCTACCATCCCAGACGTCAATAGGTCTCCGCAACCGAGACTTATCTCCCACAACGTCACATCTTTCACGTGCATTAACAACGGCAATGTTTGCTGAATTGCAACAATTGCGGCAGAAGATTTAAGATCCCAACACTCAAATGTATTTACTCTACTGTTTGTTGAAACACAATTAAGAAAGCGCAATACAAGATCTGGGTTAGATAACTTATGTAGATAACACTCCTCTAGTGAAGACATATTTATGCTCAATTCCAACACAGATATATCGTCCAGTCTTATCGCCTTAAGCTGAGAACGTTGAGATAAATCCAGACTGCATCCAGGACAGGACTCCTCGTGGTCGATACAGCGTAACCTCCACAGCCCAAACTCGCGCATGGAATGTCTCTGTGAAATATAATCACACAACAATGTCAACTGTCTGTGGCTCATTTTAAACCCGTAGATAAATATGGCTGCTAAGTTCTGTAAACTTATTACTTTCTCATAAAGTAAACCAGACCAAGCACTTTCATAACACAATAAAGATATACTTTTGACTGGCCTTTTCAATAGAGGTAAAATATCGCGGTCATTATATTCACCTCTGTAACGTATTTTCTCGATGCTTTCCACGTCACGGAGTGCAAAATATTCAATAACTTCCTGCGCACTGCTGTATGGTGCGCTATTCATGTCAACAAAAAGTGATCTAATATTGAGTTTATTTCTCGTGGTCAGCTGTTTGAGAGTTTCGGGGTATTGTTCTTGCTGACAACTTTTATCAATAAATATGTCCTGTAAGTAAATATTGACAATACTTTGGTGCGGTAGTTCCTTACAACATGAAATACATATGTCCTGGAATTGTTTAAGCGACTCGTTACCGCCTGACCTGTTTCTATGTACATATGATAGTTTATCCTCATTTATTATGTTCATCAGCTCGCGCGAAATCAAAGACAACACATTCACATTTAAACCACTTAGAAATATGAGAGTTGTCGACATTTCTAGAATGTCTTCGACACATTTACATTTTGATAGCACTATTTTTGGCACTAAGGTTTGATCCGGTGCGGAGCGAATGTATAATGCTGCGAAAAATTCCTGCACTGTTTTATGTGTAAATGACACTTTTGATTCCTGTGGCAACAGGGTTCCTGGAACTTTACTTTGTGTTATAATTCCTGTTTTCAGACAGAAAGCTAACCACTCTTTGTTAAGGTAGTGTCCGGCTAAAGAACTGTCAAATACAAGCGCATTTTCTTCTCCTTTTTCCTTGAATAATGTTTGATATGCTAATCGCCCCAAGGCTTTCAGAATTGAATAATATTTTGTGCAATGTGTTTGTTTTCTCAAACATTGCGGGATATTACCCAGGTGAAGATCGACTTTCGGTGATAACTCATGATAATTTTGCACGGTTCTTGTAAGCAACAGTTCTGTAATCTGACTGTATAAGTCACACTGAGATTGTCCTAGTTCTATTTTGTTGCACCACAAATAAAGCAGGTATATTAAAAAAAGCGGAACAGTTTCGAGATTCGAAATTTGTTTCTCTTCCAGATCTCTTGTAAACCCTTCTACTTTCTTTTGTGCTTCTTGATCATTTATACCAGCGAACAAATGAGAAATCACTGATTTTTTAAGCGCGTTTGCTGACTTCTCGTTAAGACCAATAAGTTCAAGTTTCTTGTCAATTTCACTTGAATGCAGACCACTCATGCTCAGTTTCCACGGTCTAGTAGTTGTCAGGACTGTAGTTTGTTTCCTAACTTTCCTGTGTGGAATGGAACTCTTTTTGTGCTTGCATGAGAAAGATGGGTGGCGCCATTCGTCAAGACCATCTAATATTACTAGACAGTTTTCCTTAAACAGAATTTTTTTCCAGATTTTCACGTTTATGTGGACGCGGAAGTTGTGACACAATCTGTGTCCAGATAAGGTCGTCAATGTCGCATTCGGTTGAACTGTCACGTAATAACAACAAGAAAACGAAACGAAATTCATGCATGGCTTCGATTTCTTCCTGTGAGAAAAACTGTTCTTCCGTTGTGCGCGGGCCTTTGGCGATACACCATGTTAAAGCAAGTCGCTTGCTAAATGCAGTCTTTCCGAGTCCAGCATCTGCTGTCAAATATATTTTACGGCAAATTTTGTTTTCTTTATAGAACACATTGCGAAGCGATGTAACAAGTGATTTGTATTCTTTTACACCATCACAGGTCTGACGTTCATTCACAGAATAAATTTCTGGAATTACATAGAATTCCAGAACTGGTGTTTCTTTTTCTATCAAAGGCGACATTGAAATTGTACCATGCTGGTCCATATAGAAAAATATCAAGTCGTCTTGAAGACCTGGAATATACAAGAGCTGTCACTCATAAGTTACGAATGCCCAGAAGGTGTTGATGCTTGAATATGATTCCTATGCATCGCACGTCTACATTGTATTCATTGCAAAATAACCAATATTCAAGTTTGGTATAAAATCATTGGATATTGAAGCAAGGTGAATGGACAGAACATTTATAGAAATAAAGGGAGATAATTCACAAATAAGGCAATAAAACAACATGATATGGTTGAGAAAAATGACGGGGATAATTCCAGAAGTAGACAGGGTGGAGTTATGGTTCATTATATGATGTTTCAAGTATTTCCCTTTAATACTTTTGGAGGTATGAAATTATGTTTGGGCAAAAAAAATGTAAAAAGGGATGAAAATTTAAAAAAAGGGATGGTGAAAAAAATAGGTAAACGAAAATTATTGTTCTTGTACACTGTTTTTCTTCTTATTGTGCTCTATCACTGTATGAAGTTTCAGGTGATTTCTTTCTTTACTTTTGGAGTTATGTTTAGGACAGGCATATTCAATAAAGGGAGATAATTAGAAATAAGACTATATAGAGTTATGGTTCCTGGGCATTGCACTTTCATTTAATGTTATATATCATTGTATGCAATTTGAACCAACTTTCATCAGTACTTTTAGATTTAAAAGGAAATGTAATAAAGAGGATGACATGTTATTAAATATATGCATAGTAGAGTTATGGTTCATGCATTATGCAATTTCTCTTATTGTGCGCTATCACTGTATGAAGTTTCAAGTAATTCCCTTTAATACTGTTGGAGTTATTTTCTTTGCACTTTCTCTTTTTGAGCGCTATCACTGTATGAAGTTTCAACTAATTCCCTTTAATACTGTTGAGATTATGCTCCTGAAGTGGGGACGGACGGATGGACAGGTTAGCGGACGGACAGGCGGCAGACGTGTAGATTTCTATATGCCACCCGAAGTTCCTTCTGTGACATAAACTTGTTTTGATCAGTTGTATCATTATATACACAAAATTCATTACTGCTTGTAAGTCATGTATCAACAATACGACAAATAGGAAGAGTAAATAACGTAAAATTACTCAACTCTTAAGTCGTTAGATAATAGCAGTTCAGTTGTTTTTAAAAACTTTTCAATGAATAACAAATATAAAAGAATAACAAATATAAAGATATTATATCTTTTTTTTGTCAGAGTTGCACAACCAACAACTAGCATAAGACGAAGATTGCTGGACATATGTCAACATGTTCAGTATTTTATAATTATCTCGTTAGAACTGATGTATTTAGTTTATGAGAATGAAATTCCCATCGGATAAATTTTGTCGAAAAAAGGCTGTTTAAAAGCTATATTGGCAAAAACTTCTTTTATAAATGTGTCGCTCTTAAAAGTCACACACATGGAAGTTAAAATTGATATGCTTGTGACAAAGGTGAATGACGTAGAAAATACATATAAATTCATTAGCTTAGGATTCGAAGGTCAAATGTCTCAAATAAAATCAGCTAATGAAGAAATAAAAAAAATGAAAAAGACATTGGACGGAATTAAATTACCCTTGCAAAAAAGCGAAAACAAACCAAAACAGTTCTAAAAAGTACAAACAAGAGGCTTATCATGACCCTATATCGCACACCTGAGTACCAGCGCACTTACATAAAGAGGTAACAGGTTGCAAGGTAAAGTCACTAGTTGCTAAGGGAATCACTGGTCAGTACTGGAAAATCAGTGATTGCCAAACACAATTGTTGCTACTTGTTACGGATAGTAATGGTTGCTAAGGAAATCACTGGTGCCAATATGATGCTTAATGTTGCTGAGGAAGTCACTTGTTGCTTGGGGAAGTCATTGGTTGCAAGGAGACTAAATTATTGTCAACGGTTGCTATGAAAGTCAGTTGTCGCTAAAGGGTGTAACTGGTTGCTAAGAAAGTAACTGGTTGCTAAGGAAGTCACTTGTTTCAAGTGGAAATTCACTGGTTGCTATAGGAAGTCACTGGGCACTAAGGAAGTAACTGGTTGCTAAGGAAGTCTGTGGTTGCTTGGTAAGTCGCTGATTGCTAAAGGAAATCATTTGAAGCTTGGTGTTTCTTATAACTCTATATACAGACAAGGGACCCCCGCCCCCCTGTGGGTGTGGTCAATTTTTACCCTAGGGTAATGATTTGAACAAACTTTGTAGAGTCCGCAGAACGATGATACATACCAAATATCTAAGCTCTACGCCAAGTGATATTGGAGAAGATTTTTAAAGTTTTTCCTATCGCAAGTGACCCCCATGCAGGGTCAATTTCGACCCTTGGGGCATGAGTTGAACAACTTTGGTAATGGTCTATTAGACAATGACATCTACTTAATATCTAAGCTCTAGGCCTTGTGGCTTCTGAAAAGGGAAGTTTTTCTACATATAAGCCTATGTTAAATAAATTGACCCCCGGGCGGAGTTAATTTTGACCCGGAGGTTATAATTTTTATAATCTCTGTAGAGACCTACTATGTAATGCTACATGCCAAATATCAAAGCTGTAGGCCTTGTACTTTCATAGAAGTATATTTTAAACGTTTATATAAGCTTATGTAAAATCAATTGACTCCCCGGTTTCGGTCACTTTTGACATGTGGATCATAATTCGAACAGTCTTAGTAGAGGTCCACTAGGCAATGCTACATACTAAATATCTAAGCTCAAGGCCTTGTGGTTTCAAAGAAAAAGATGTTTATTTTTTTTCCTATTTGTTGCTATGTCAACCACAGCTCTGCATGGCATGGACTTCTATTCTTATTTTGGTAGAGCTTCATGCAAGGAACATCCCTGTCAAGTT
Source organism: Saxidomus gigantea (assembly GCA_032359765.1). NCBI lineage: Eukaryota > Metazoa > Mollusca > Bivalvia > Venerida > Veneridae > Saxidomus > Saxidomus gigantea. Next base: position 1,563 of record JAUMHA010367936.1, on the reverse strand, counting down.
TGATCAACACTGAGAAGGTTTAGAGACGAAATGAAGGTGCTAGAGTGTTAACACAGTTGAATATTGCAATTAATTCAAAGGCAACAACTCCGAGATCTTATGGTCATACGCATTCTCTGTTAATCTGGTCAGGATTAATGAAGAAATGAAGGTGCTAGAGTGTAAACACAGTTAAATATTGCAATATCTGTTAAATCAAAGGAAATAACTCTGGAAAAACTAATCCGATCAAGCCCATAATTGAACTCATCCGAAACCTTATACTCTGTTAATATACATGTAGTTAGAATTAGTGAAGAAAGAAGGTCATAGAGTGTAATCATACTTAAATATTGCATTTTTTGTCAAATCAGGGGTCATAACTCAGGAAGAACTGATATTATCAAGTCCATAATTGGACTCATCCGAGGTATTGTGACCATATACAATGTGTTCAAGTTTCATTACGATTGTTTCAACAATTGAGATGCTAAAGTGTAAGCATAGTAAAAAAATTGCATTTTTTGTTAAATCAGGGGCCATAATTCAGGTAGTACTGAGCCGATCAAGTCCATGATCGAACTCATTAGAGATATTGTGGCCATATACGTTTTGTATAAGTTTTATTCTACGTACTTTAAATGAAAAATAATCACATAGTCAACATTATAAATTGTTTAAGAGACCAATGCAAATACAACTAATTCGATCAGCGCTTTGTACAACGTCAAGCGATATGATCTGATGCTGTGGATAGAAAATTATTGTGTACCAAGGACAAGACCTTAAAACAGAAATAAACAAAGCAATACCAGCAATGAAATATAAATACAGTAATGTGTATAACATTGTAAAATATATACACGTAGTGTGTTTTATACATCGCTTAATTACATCGTCGAAGGTAGGTAGCTTCAAATTTGATATTCTTTTGATTTACGTTGGTCTGGGTTGGAAATCACTAAGCGTTAAGAAATGTTGTACTGGATCGAACGTAATTTAACTGATATTTACAAGTTTGTTGGCTCGCTGCATTTTGCGAGAGCTATGTATTGCCCAAATATATGCGAAATATAACAGTATTTATTTCTACGTTGATGAAGACCAATGTTTTGAAAATCAAACTGAAACTATGAACACACGGCCCTGTTGAATAGGTCAGTGTATTTTCGTGATTTTCGGACCCAGTAGCGCTATACATGTACCTATACTACTATATGTATATAGTGAATTTTTTTTATATTATTTTGTTTTAATATATCAGTATATGGGGTGACAGGTTGTAGAGGGGCCTCTTTGGGGATGGGGGTCCGTACCCGCGCCGGCTACCTGTGGACCAACTCGACTTCAACTTGATAAGCAGCGTCAGCCTCGATAAATGGCGGGTAATTTAGCTCACGTGAGTTCCCTCCCGGTAATGTACGTTTATTAGTTTCTTATATGAGCACGAGGTTCAGATCGAAATACCCGTCACTGAGTGTTACTGTTTTTTTTTGCGGGAACGAGTCTCTGCCGAGTTCCCGCGAAACAGTTACCCGAAGTGACGGATATTTCCATCTGAACCAAGTATCTCATGGAAGAAAC
>JAUMHA010367925.1:0-13580 GCA_032359765.1 Saxidomus gigantea | reverse complement strand
AGTTTACTGTTTTCACTGTTTGCAGTAGCAGCAGTTTACTGCTTTCACTGCTTGCAGTAGCAGCAGTTTACTGCTTTTACTGCTGGAAATGGCAGCAGTTTACTGCTTTCACCGCTGGCAGTAACAGCAGTGTACTGTTCTTACTGCAAGCAGTAGCAGCAGTGTACTGTTTTCACTGTTTGCAGTAAAAACAGTTTACTGTTTTCACTGGTGGCAGTAGGAGCAGTTTACTGCTTTCACTGCTGGAAATGGCAGCAGTTTACTGTTTTCACTGCTGGCAGTAGCAGAAGTTTACTGTTTTCACTGCTGGTAGTAGCAGCAGTTTACTGCTTTCTCTGTTGGAAATGGTAGCAGTTTACTGCTTTCACCGCTGGCAGTAACAGCAGTGTACTGCTCTTACTGCAAGCAGTAGCAGCAGTGTACTGTTTTCACTGTTTGCAGTAATAACAGTTTACTGTTTTCGCTGCTGGAAATTGCAGCAATTTACTATTTTCACTGCTGGCTGTAGCAGCAGTTTACTGCTTTGACTGCTGGCAGTAGTAGCAGTGTACTTTTTGTCACCGCTAGCAGTAGCAGCAGTGTACTTTTTTCACTGCTGGCATTATTTAGCAGTTTACAGTTTTCACACCTGGCGATGGTATAAGTATACTGTTTTCACTGCTAGCAGTAGCAGCAGTGTACTTTTTTCCCTGCTGGCAGTAGTAGCATTATACTTTTTTCACTGCTAGCAGTAGTAGCAGTTTACTGTTTTCACTGCTGGTAGTAGCAGCAGTGTACTGTTTTCACTGCTGTTCACAGCTGGCAGTAGCTCCCTATCATTGGTTTAAGTTGAATTATATTGCACATCCAATGGATGGACTCCATGATCAAAGTAAGTTGTTTTTGTGACCATACTATGTCTGGCGCCCTCAGTAATACGTCGTCACCTTCTTGACTGTTCACGCTCTAGAGGTTCAATCTTAAAAACACTTAGTCAGAATGTTACATCAATACAATCTTGGACAAGTTTGATATTGGGTCATCTGGGGGCAATCAAAGGACTCTCGGGTACATGTCACATTTATGACTGCATCTTCATGAAACATGGTCAGGATATTCATTTTGACGATGTCTATGTTAAGATTATAAGATTCTTTCACTAGTTGTAGGTCCAGATGGAAATGTCTGATTCGAAAGGGTAACGGTGTAGAGGGTAACAAGGCTCTGCCGAGTTACCGCATAAACAGATACCCGAGAGCTATACATTAATGCGAGCGAACATCTCTTCTGATGGGAATGGTTTTGTTGATGTTCCCATTATCTACATAAATATATAATCGTGCAGTAAACAATGACTATCATATAGTTGGTAATTAAGGTGAAATGTACTGTACAAAAAATAATTTGGTGATGTTTGTATGTCCCTTAGCTGCATGATTATATACCATATTGTATGCCATTATTATCATACTGCCGGATATTAAGATTTAATTCAATGAAAAAGCTCTCTTTATTGAAGCACACGTCTTCGAAATAGCGAAAGCCTGACCAGGAACTATAAACGCGATGTATAACTAAATGACTAAAATTGTCTGATTTGAATAAAAGTTTAAGATTCCGCTAAAACAAGTAAAATTTTCACTATATTTTATGAATAGAGAAAACTGCCCTAATCCAATGATATAAACAAAATATATATTCTACTCTATTCTCTATACTCTACTCAAATTTGAATATTAGTGTCAGTAATAAGTTGCGATCGAAAAAAGAAAAATGTTTTAAATACGATGACTGTTATGTTTCTTAGGTGCTTGCCGAATACCGAAAGCGCAAAGACCACTTGAAAACTTTGCCTTGCCTGGTCTCCCACACGCTATAGTATATAATATACAGTATACGTTTATTTAGTCGACTAGGTCAATGAACTTCTGAAAATGTCACAGAAAATGGACAGAACTAATGACGACAACGACTATTCAGGAATCATTGTTAGCAAAAATTTCAATGCAGCATGAGACAAAGACTGTCTCGAGCAAATCATATATAAAAATGTACATGTGAATTTAATAGACCTTGGGCTGTTTCGCAAAATTACTGTCGAACCAACTTCGTATATTTAGGAAATCATCACTTAAAAGCAGAAAATATATAGTAATAAATAGAGAATATCAGGTTACTGTCTTTTGATATCAATGTTATCAGGTTAAGGCTTGAGGCAACCGTAACAACACTGAATCCAAGTACGTGGAGGCTTTTACAACCTCCACACGGGCCGACGGCACTTAAAGATTGATGTTGTGATAGTTAAAAATATCTGTGAAAGATCTCTTTGAAGCATAAAACGCAACCAAAAATAATAAATGTAGACCCGGTTTATTCGAGGCCTCACGCTCCCTATCATCGGCTTAAGTTGAATTCTATTACACATCCAATGGATGGACTCCATGATCACAGTAAGCAAAAACAACAGACATTCTGCGCAACACATAATCGTTACATGTTAGAGTAATGTGTATAAGTTCCTCCTTCAGAAAAAAGACGCATTCTCAATATTGTTCAACTTAGAACATCTTTAAACGTGTTTTGGTTTTTTTTTGGAAATGCTAACTCGAAATTTCGAGTTAATAAAAACACACACCTGGCACGTATATGCTCTTCCGTAGTAATCCAGGTGATATAGATTAAACATAGGAAGGAATTGTAAATATAAAATTTAACATTTTAAAAATCACTTGAGAAGCGACCATTTTATTGTGTAATATTATAACCGTCCTTACTATCAAAGGTCAAGTACGTGCCTAAAATAGTTTTAGTTTATACAGGATCATGTTTGTGTTTTATATACTATACATTGTGTTTCCATTGCGTCTGTTGGAGATTCACCTGGCGGTGATACCATATACCGGTTTAAACTCCCCAGTGGTGGTTTTGTCGCTGACCGTTCAAAGACAGCGCTCCACTGTGTTCCTTTGTTTTGTCCGTTATGTCTGTCTTGTTTGGCCCCTTTTAGGGGCCACCAGAGCTAAAATTAGTAAAAAGCCTTTTAACATCTTCATCTCATGAACCGCTTGATGGATCTTCACCAAATTTGGTTTGAAGCATCCTGGCATGGACCTCTCTCAAATTTGTTCATATAATATTGTTTGGCCCCTTTAAGGGGCTGCCAGAGCTAGAAATAGAAAGAAAATCAAAACGACTTCTTCTTGTGAATCGTAGTTAGATGACCTTCACCAGGACATCTTAACCTACTTATATGTTATTAAAGCTACAGCTTCAGGTGAGCGATATAGGGCCATCATGGCCCTCTTGTTTATATTTTATGTTATTTTTTTTTCCACAAAATTTTTCGGATTTTATTTGTATTGCATTTAAGGTTACTTAGCCTTCTTACAAAATGTACATTGGAGTAGATATAAGCATTTGAAGATTGTTTCTTGTTATTTTCAACTATTTTAAGTGTCTTTGAAACAAATTCCAAATGAATTTGATTTTGAATGACAGTTTTTGGGATTCAATTCGCTTTTGATGAAAACTATTTCGTTTTAAACAATAAAACATTTAGCTGAGAAGATGATGGATTTATGTTAATCATTTGTATATTAATAACCTCTCTTTATTTTAGATAAAATATTTCATTATATTTTTATTCATGTTTCAAAAATGACATCAAATCAAGTCTTCAAAATAAAGATATTAGCATATGAATTAAATAACTGTTGTAGATTTCCAAATATTTTAAACCTCATAATGTCTTCATGAATGATATGATATGTAGTTAATGACTGACATACACTGTTAGTTTGATTGGTCTATTAGTCAGAAGATGCTGTATTGGCCTGCAGTATGTTTTGTGGAAAAAAAAGACATTGGTAGCTCTGTTTAAATTTGTGTGTGATATGTAGTTTTGATTTACATAATATTGTTAGTATAGCACATTGTTACCTATAAGATACATTCAAGTTATTGTATTATCATGTAGTATATTTTATGAAAAATGTCCTAAGATAGAAAATTCTTTTTAGAATTGTACATAGTCAGATTAGAATGTAGAAATTTGCACGATTTTTAGCTCACCTGTCATGAAGTGGCAAGGTGAGCTATTGTGATTGGTCTATTTCCGTTGTCCGTGTGTGCGTCAACATTTTTTTTTAAAACGAAATCTCCTTATAAACAGCTAAGCCAATTTCATCCAAACTTCACAAAAATGTTCCTTGGGTGATGCTCAACAAAAATGTTAAAAGAATTGAATTCCATGCAGATATATCACATCATTTAATAGCCCTCTATGAAAAATGTTAAAATTATGCCCCTGTGGTCAAAGGGGGCCTCGTCTGAGGGATCCAAAATTTTACAATTTTATATAGGGAAAAGCTTTAAAAAAACTTATCCAAAATTAAAAGGAATAGAGCCTTGATATTTGGTATGTGGAATCATCTAATGGTCCTCTATGAAAAGTATTCAAATCATTCCCCTGGGATTAAGGGGGGGGGGGGCTCTCTGATGGGTCAACAATTTAACATAGACTAATGTAGGGAAAAAACTGTACAAATCTTCTTCTCCTTAACCATATTTAGGCCTAGAGCCTTGATATTTGGTATGTAGTATTGCCTAGATTTTCTTTACCAAGATTGTTCAAATTATGCTCCGGGGGTGAAAAATGGCCCCGCCTGTTTGGGTCACAAGTTTTATGTAGACTTATATGGGAAAACCTTCTTGTCTGAAATCACAAGGATAAGGTCTTTGATATGTGGTATGAAGATTGCCTTATTGTCCTCTACCAAGACTGTTAAGTTATTATCATGGGGTGAAAAGAGGCATTGCCTAGATGTTCTCTACCTAAGTTGTTCAAATTATGTCCTTGGGGTGCAAATTGGCCATGCCCGTGGAGTTTTATAGGAAAAAACTTACTTGTTTCAAACCACAAGGACTAGGCCATTGATATGTGGTATGTGGCATTGCCTTGTAGCCCTTTACTAAGATTGTTCAAATTATTACCATGGAGTGAAAAGGGGTCCAAGGGGGTCCTAAGTTTTACATAGACTTATAGGAAAGAAACTTTAAAAATCTTATTGTCTTGTACAAGGCCTAGGCCTTTGATACTTGATATGTAGCATTGCCTATTGGTCCTCTGACAAGAGTGTTCAAATTATGCCCTTTGGTGAAAAGAAGTCCCGCCCAGGGTGATGGGGACGGGGGTCTCTTGTTTTATATAAAGCAAAAAGCCCTAATAGCTCAGAAATGCTTAGGTCTAGGACTATCAATCTGATAGGGAGGATGCACCTGAAGAGCAGATGACCTTGAAGTCAAAGGTCAAGGTCACCGTGACCTTCAGTACCAAAATAGTTGATAACTCTGCAATGCTTATAGTTAGGACCTTCAAACTTAGAAGGAATGTTGGTCCTGGCAAGTAGATGAACCTGAAGGCAAAAGTCAAAGTCACCATGACCTCTAGTACTGTCTTGTCCGATGGACCTCTTTTAAGTAAGTCATAACATCAGGGTTAAAATTGGTTACATGCCTAAACATAAACTTACTTTGCAAGAATCAATTTTTTCTTCTCTGAAACCACAGGGCACTGAACTAATATAGATTGCATGTTGTATTGTCTATTTGGTTTAACAAAGTTGGTGCAGTTTTTTCCATATCATACCTGGAGCAAGGTGACTCATGTGAGCGATTCAGGGCCGTTATGGCCCCCTTGTTTAGAAATTAATCAACTTTAGATGACATTATTTTCTGTCTGTACAATATTGTTTAGGATTATTTGCAATTATGATGAATTTGTTGTTTCTTTTTACCTCAATTTAGGACAGGAATTGGATTGTGAATGAATTTATGGATCGTTTATATGAGATCATTGATTACTGGTATAGACAAGCTGTCAATGAATTTATCTCCAGTTCAGCTTGAACTGTAAAATTCTGCATTATTTTAACTATTTATCTACACTTTGTATATTATATATAAATGAATTGTTATTTTAGTAAAATGCTCTATTGTATAAGAAATTGATTATAGACTAGCTGTCAATGATACAGTTCTGCATTATTTGAATTATTAAACTACAGTTTGTTAACTGAATTTTAATAAAATGTTGTATTCTATAGGAAATTGATTATAGACAAGCTGTCAATGAATTATGTCTCCCCATTTGTTTTGGAAAGACCTAGTTTTTCTGCCTGCATCGTCTGTCCATCTGTCAGGATTAAGCTTGTCCAGGTTTCACAGGTAAAACTGCTGGCTAGATTTTGATGAAACTTCACAGGAGTGATCAATACTAACCCTAGTTTCGTTTACCTGCATGTTCTGCTTCACTGCTCAAAATGGCCGCTAGAGCTTAGAATATAGAATTACTGTCTGGCTTTCACAGCTCAAACTGCATGCCTGATTTCAACTAGTATTGTCTTACAATTTTTTTTTGGAGACATACTGTTTTGCCTTAGCCGTCCGTCTGTCTGTCCTCAGCTTAGGAGCTTACTAATAGAAAAGGGAACAAAAGAGAACAATAGGTTCATTCCGTGGCCAATAGGTTTAGCGGGTAGTAGCCTATAGACCGTCCGTCCGTTTGCCGCATAAAGCTTGTCCTGCTTTCACAGGTCAAACTGCTGGGGGATTTTGACAAAATTTCACATGTGTGATCAGTACCAACCCTAGTTGTGGATATTGCCGGCACGTTCCACTTCGATGCACAAAATGGCCGCCGGAGCTAAAAATAGAAAAATCTTGTCTAGCATTCACAGTTCAAATTGCTGGCGGGATTTGGACAAACTTCACATGAGTGATCAGTACCAAACCTTGTTGTGCATATTGCAGGCACGTTTTGCTTCGCTGAACAAAATGGCTGCCAGAGCTAAAAATAGAAAAATTTTGTCTGGCTTTTACAGATCAATCTCTTGTCCGACTTTCAAACTCATGGCTGGATTTCAACTAAACTTCGTAGGAGTGATCTGTTCCAACCTTAGTTGTACATATTGCCGGCATCTTCCGCTTTGCAGCACAAAATGGCTGCCAGAGTTAAAAATAGAAAATCTTGTCTAGCTTTTACAGCTTAAACTTTTGGCTGGATTATGACTAAATTTTGTAGGAGTGATCAGTTCCAACCCTAGTGCATATCATCTGAAAGTTAGAGCTAAAAAAGAACATATCTTGTCCGGCTTTCACCTATCCAAATACAAACTGCACACAGCGGTTACTTCCCTTACAGTACAGTAATCACTGCCGTCATGCAAATCATGTGACCACCCATGTGACAAAAAAATGGCGACAGTGGCTAAATAATAGATACCGGTAGAAATTGTAAATTATCTTTAATTTGAAATAATTTTTAGTATTTCAACCTCCATGCATCTTGAATGGTCGAAATTTTATTTCAACTACCAAAGTAATTGAAGGGAAAAATCATTTAAATTTTTTTTTTGATAATTGTTACGCGTGGTGGCAGAGATCGATGTCGCTTGTCAGGGGAGATCACTGCGTAGGAGATTGATCCAACTACTGACTGGATTTTGACCTAACTTCACAGTAGTGATCAGTACTAACCCTAGTTGTGCATGATTGCCAACATGTTCTGTGCTGCTGCACAAAATGGTACATGATAAAAAAAAAGCAGGTTACTCTAAAACTTACTGTAAATACATGTATTTCAAATGTATATGTGTTCAGTGAGTAAAACGTTTATAAAGACATATTTACCATTCAGATGATTAGACAGAATGGGGAGACATAATTATGCTTTTCTCAAAAGCAGCTTTAGTTTTAATTGTTCTGAACATAGAAAAGTGAACAGTAAAAGAAGAATTGTGTGATGAAGAAATGTTGGCTGATATGAATATGTGTTGCCATCCCTAATAAAATTCTGTATTATTTCACAGATTTTAACTATAGTTTGGATATTATGTAACTGACCATTGTATGTCTGAGCAATTGAGGTGTTATCAATAAAATATTTGTATACTTCATTGAAATAGATCAGCTTTTTATTGAATTATCTTGTTTGTATTGCATTATTATACCCCCACCAAACATTGGGGGGGGGGGGGGGGGGGGGTATTTAGGTAAATCAATGTCCCGACCCGCCCATTCCCATATCAGGAATCAGTAGAGATATTAACTTGAAACATCAATGCAATATCACAATGCAACTGCGTGTGTCACGTTTGATGACTCTGATAGGTAGTTTGGTGTGCCCCTTTTTAACTTAGAAAATATCCCATTCTTGGATATCTCTGGATCGTCCCATCTCAGGATCTAGTAGAGATATTAACTTGAAACTTGAAACTTGAAACTTGAAACATCAATGCAATATCACAAAGCAATTGTGTGTGTCAAGTTTGATAATCTGATAGGTAGTTTGACATAATTATGCCCCTTTTTAACTTAGAAAATATCCCATTCTTGAATATCTCTGGAACCAGTATTGATATAAACTTGAAGCTTAAAATATTAATGCAACATCACAGTGCAGCTCCATGTGTCAAGATGGATAACTCTGATATTTAATTTGACATAATTAAGCCATTTTTTCTCTTGGAAAATATCCTAAAATTCATTTTTCTGGAATATCTCTAGAAGCAATATGGATATTAACTTGAAACTTTAAATATGCATATATATGAAAGAAAACATATGAAGAGGCATAAGCAAATTCCATAATTCAAATTTTTATAAATTTGAATTGCATTTTGATGTAAATGTGCCCCCTTTTTACTTACAATTGTCCCTGAATGGTTTGTTTTTATTTTTCTTATACTATATGAAACAAGTTAAAATCGTTTGTCTTTTATATATGATCATGCAGTATACACCTTCGATCTAATGTAACTGAAATCCCTTACCAAGTATTTATAACATACTAGTAATAATTGTATCTACAAAAATTAATAGTGCCAATGCCTTTCCTAACATTCCAAGCTATTTTCACTCAAAGCATATTAGTGGGGGTATGAATCGCATTCAGCAAGAGCTCTAGTTGTAACCATGTGTAACTGTACTTGGATTCAGTGTTGTTGTATTTTCTGGTCCTTTCGGATGATGGAGTCTATCCATAGGATGTGTAGTAGTGTTCCTCTTATCTGGTGCTAGGGAGCGTGAGAGATATTGCACATTTCATTAACTATCATGAACAGACTCGATCAAACAGAGTCTGCAATTATTAGTTTTATTTGCATTTTATGCTTCCAAAGGATCTTTTTATAGATTTTTACCGTAAGGCCTAGACCTTAGATATTTGGTATATAGCATTATCTAGTAGACCCCTAATAAAGTTGTTTAAATTATGGCCCCAGGGTCAAAATTGGCCCCCGGGTGTCTGTTTATACATAGAAATCTTTAGTAAAACTTTAAAAATCTTCTCCAAAATCCTAAGGCCTAGAGCTTAGATATTTGGTATGAAGCATCATCTAGTGGACCTAGCTTTACCAAATTTGTCAAAATTATGGCCCCAGGGTCAAAATGAACACTGCCGTGGGGGGTCTTTGTTTTTACATAGCATTTATATAGTAAAACTTTTGACCGTAAGGCCTAGAGCTTAGATATTTGCATTATCTAGTGGACCTTTACCAAACTTGTTCAAAATATGGCCCCAGGGACAAACTAACCCGCCGTTGGGTAATTTTTTTTGCCTAGTCTTCTAAAGTAAAATTTTAAAAGTCTTCTCTGAAACCGTTGGGCCTATAGCTGAGATATTTGGTATATAGTATCATCTAGTGGACCTTTACCAAAGTAATTCAAATTCTGGTCACAGGGTCAAAATGTGCCCTGCCTGAGAGCAGTTTCCGATCAACAAGTCGAAAACCACTTGACCTAGGATATTCAAACGTCATACACTGATAGGGCTTATTGAGTACATGATCCCTATTGATTATGGGGTAACAGGATCAAAGGTCAAGGTCACAGGGGTCTGCACACTAAAAACGGTTTCCGATCAATAACTCCAGAATCACTTGACCTAGGACCTACAACCTGTACATGCTAATAGTACACATGGATTTCTAGATGGCTATTGATTTTGGGGTTGCAAAGGTCAATGTCATAGGGTCCAGGACACTGAAATGTTTCCGATTAATAAATGGAGAATTACTTCACCTAGGACCTTCAAACTTCACAATGTCAGGCTAATAGTACTTATTGAGTACTAGCTTGGTTATTGGTTATAGGGTCCGAACACTGATAACCATTTATAATCAATAATTTTAGAACGTACTGATGGTACTTACTGAGGACATGATTCCTATTGATTTATGGTAACAAAATTCAAGGTCAAAGGGGCCTAAATAATGGTAACCCTTTCCTATCAATAATTAGAGAACAACTTGAACTAAGACCTTCAAACTTCACATGCTGATAGTACTTCGGAGAAGAGAGGGCATATTGCTTTGCACATGTCGGTCATTCTTTCCGATCAATAACTTGAGAACGCTTTGACCTACCTTCCTCAAACTTTGTCCATACAACTTCCTTGGTAGCAGAGGAACCCTATTGATTTTGGGGTCACTAGGGACAAATGTTCCAAAACCGTTTCCGACCAATTACTCGAGAACGCCTTGACCCACCTTCCTGAAACTTGGTCCACACATCCATCCTGGGTAGCAAAGAAAACCCTATCGATTTTGGGGTCACTGCGTCAAAGGTAAAGGTCGCCTGGGTCAAATGTGCCAAAACCGTTTCCGATCAATTACTCGAGAGCGCCTTGACCTATTATGATTTTGGTGTCACTGGGTCAAAGGTCAAGGTCATTGGGGTCAGATGTGCCCAAACTGTTTCCGTTCAATAACTCTATAACACCTTGACCTACCTTCCTCAAACTTGGTCCACACATCCATCCTTGGTAGCAGAGGAAGCCTATTGATTTTGGGGTCACTGGGTCAAACAAAAATTTTGGGGCATAATGTTTTACAAACATCTCTTGTTGAGTTCTAGATGGCTATTGATTTTTGATGTCACAAAGGCAGTCGTCAAGGTCACAGGGGCCTGGACGCTAAAACAGTTCCTAACAAAATCGAGAACTACTTTACCTTGGAATTTCAAACTTCACATGCTGATGGTACTTACAGATTACATGATCCTTTTTGATTTTGGGTTTACAAATATCAAGCATGAGGGTGAGACAGTAACTTGACAGCCACTTAACGTAGCACCTGCAAACTTCATATACTTGTAAGGCCATTCAGCTATTTACTCTTGTTTTGTTTTAGGCCTGCGTGATCTTGCATATTTAGCTTTAAAGTTCTGCCTTTACTAGTACCGTTTTGGGGAGACTTGCGCCTGTCTTCAAAAGTACCTTGTAGTTGTCTTGAACTTTTAGTAAAGCAAGCAGTTTGGTTCAGGTGAACGATTTAGGGACATATTAAAGTAAAATGCTGGTGTCCATCTGCAAGTTATTAAGAATTTTTCTAACACAAATGTTATCCACACTAAGACGATGTGGAGAGCAAACATGTTCTTGCTGGTTTCATGGTCGAGGGTGTGTTTCTTGTCTGCCCTGTATCTCTTGAACCCCAAGAAAGAACTTGACAATTGAACACCATACTGACACAATATGCAGAGTGCATATTCTGGCTGGCTGGCTTTAAGGTCAAGGTCACATTTAGAATTCAAAGGTCATATGAGTCTGTTCTGAATCCTTTGAAAGATTCCAAAGAATCTTGACACAAATGTTCAACATAAGGCTTCAAGGTCAAGGACCATCAGTTAATTCTTCCTAGGCACTTTTTTTCCCAGCAACTACTAGATATTGCCCTTGATTGTTCCGTTACTACAGATCAGATACATTTGCAATACATCTGGTCACAAATTGCTCATTTCAGTTTACATTATTTAAAAAAAAAAATGCTCGTAACCAATTTCCACATTTTGACCCAGTTCCAGAATTACAAATCTATATTCTTGCATACCAGACGGGCATTTTTGGTGTTTTACCGGTGCTGGAAAAACTTGCCTTACACCCATAGAAGATTTATGAAGTAATTCATTATTCATTTCATGAAACAGAATCAAAATAATTTATCTTCACATTTCTTCTTAATGTTCCTTAATGTATATTTCTCGATTCAAACATTATTTTATCAAAAATGCATAACGCTGCTATAAAAATAAATCTAAGGAAATCATTCTACTGATATCATTTCTATATTTTGTCTTGAATACGGTATGCAAGAAAAAGGTACTGTCACTGGCTGTATGTACAGTTGGAAATATCTAGCTCTCTGGTAACTGTTTATGTATCTCTACTTACCATTACAAAATTAACACCTTTTGTATATTCTTTCATGTATCTTGTGATGTCAAAATCTTCAAATAGTGTGATTGTGTTTTTTCTTCAAAACACTAAAATAATGTTAAATGTTTGATAAAAAAATCTCTGTCAATATTCACTGAAATACTAACTATAAATTGATGCACATAGACACAAAACATGTATGTTTTCACTAAAACCAAGCAAATAAAAAAGAATAAATTAGGTGTCAAATTGTCACTATGAAAAAGTTAAAAATTAGTGGTTATGTTATTGTTATTTTGGTAGGGGTCAACACACATTTTGCATCCAGAAATTGTACCAGTTTGATACGTCGGAATGACCACATCAATGATTTCATTTTCGAAAACAAGATATAAAATTTTGCCGGCCGTACATAAAAGTCGCCGGATTTTTTTTTAGTTCACGCGGTCCGGAATTATAACGGTAAAACAGGTTTTGTCGCTGTTTTAATGCATTCCCGCCATTTTACATATAAAATACGTTGTTTTGTTTTAAATTTGGAGTGGCTATGCTAGGACTTCACATGCCCTTCGATTACGAGGTAAGTCTGTTTTTCGAATTGGTCGATTCAGCACGACTTGAAAGGTGTGCACGAGGATGCAATTACAAATATTCGGATAAGCATGCCAGAACACAGACATTTGGAGGTCTGAACCCCTCTCGCCGCCCGAGCCAAATTTGGCCATACTACAAAAACAGTCAGAACCCATCTCAAGCCAAACTTGGCCAATATATTTTCACCTGAGCACATGTTTCAATGATAGAACAAATTGTGTAACCATACAGTCAAGTTGCCAATAACGAAATTTCCCCAATAGTATTTGGACTACCCTGGAGCAATGATAATAGGAGTGAGAAACGAGGCAAAATCTCGCAAATCCGCGGCCGTTAAGAGATTTTGTATGAGTGCCGCCATGTTAGAAAGCTATTTGAATCAGGAGGAAAATCTATTTATTCATTGCGGAACATAGTTGTTAAGAACTTGTTGAAGTATTGCAGATTTAAAAATAAAATATTTGTTTGACAAATTCAGTCGTTTTCATTAAAATTATATATATATGAAGCAGGAACAACCAATAAATTGCCAAGTAAACTTGCGATAAAACATGGCTTCGAAAAGTACAGCGCACAAACATACAAAGTTTTACATTGTTTTTTGCAATACCAGTCAGGGGTGTAACTTGTATAAGTTATTTTGAAAATAACTTCTATAAGTGATATTTGAATTATTTTGTTATAAAATTACTTCCCTTTGCTGAAAGAATTAACTCCCTTGAAAGTTGAGGTGACCAAAATAATGGGAATATCATAAAATAACGTATACAGGTTATAAATCAACATTTCA
>JAUMHA010367914.1:0-13583 GCA_032359765.1 Saxidomus gigantea | reverse complement strand
AGGTCAACCATGAACGCTATTGAAAACAAAATAGATCAATGTTTACATTTGCATAACAGAGTTGAAAGTCTCGAGAAATTTGCGAGCAGTCACGACAAGAGACTGACATTGTTAGAATACAAATCCTTAGATATCGAAGCCCGCAACAGAAGAAATAATTTAATATTCGGTGGTTTTTCAGTCAAAAACTGAAGACTGCACTGTGAAAATAAGATACAGTACAAACCTTGAAATCACAGACCCAGTAGTTATAGTAAGAGCCCACAGGCTAGGTAGATTAAAAAAGACAGTGTTAGAGCAATCATTGTCGCATTTAGGGACTACGCAAATGCAAAGAAACTTAAAGGTACAAACTATAATATCAATCGCGATTATCCGCAAGAAATTGCAAATGCCAGGAGGTGTATTTAGAGCCGTTACAAAGGTCTACGGGCGGAATTCCCAGACGACAAAATAGCCCTGGTCTACCCTGCTAAAAGAATCATGAACGGTCGAGTTGTGTGTAACGCATTCCCACACTGGGACTATATTATGCGCGGAGATAGGGTAACACATTCAGTGCAGGAGGGTAGCCCCGACACGCGTAGAAATCGCTACACCAACCCACACGATTCACGTGCCACTAGCAAATCACCTCGGTGTACTGGAAATCGAGAACTTTCATCCGACAGTGGATCAAGAAATAGTAGCATTGCGCAACGGCGATCAGGATCCCCCTATTCGCCGACACCACAGCCCAGACGTAAACAATCTAGATCACCGACACCCAGCCGTGGCCATCGCCAACATGCTCCTATCCGCGACAGGATACTTGCTGGTAGCTCCTTTGAGCAAAAAGGCAAACAACAACCAAGATCCGAAATACAGCGTACGCGTGCGTAACAAATCGGAAGACTGATAAGTAGGACATTAGGGGGAACTCCCGATATAGAGAATTGACAGTTGTTTGAAATGTAAGTGAATTGAAAAAGCGTCTTGACTATCCAGAGTTTATTGACTTCATTAATAATTATGACTTTGTCTCTCTTTCAGAAACAAATACTGACTTAAATGATATTATTGATATTGATGGTTATACGTTCTTTGCAAAACATAAAATTAATAACTGTTTGAGAATTAAGTGATAATGTTTTCTTCAATTGATTTTAACACGTATCATATTCAAAGGCAAATGATCAAAGACAAACAAGAAAATTCATTTATAAAAACTTGTACGCTATGCTATAATCTAATGATTGATTTTTGATAGTATACTTATAAGTATACTCATTTTTGGTGTGAAAAACGTGTGCTTTGAAAGCATTGTGAAGAAATATTGAAACTCTTTAATTGCTAGCTTGTTTATATTTAAGTTACCGACTTAAAATATGATACTAATTTAGATGCATTCACTTTCTGAAAATGATATTTAATTGGTTTCAATTGTCATTAATTACCGGCATCACCTAGTACAATGTAATGTTTGAGTAACTATATAAGTATTCGAAAATAGGTATGTCAAGTACCGAGGGTAAACAAATCCAATCAGTAAGTATGTTTTATTATTATTCAACACAATTTTTTGATTGTAGTTGTAATACTACTCGTGTTTTAGATTTAGTGATTCGTACATTATAGTTACTTTATTATGTGTGAAAATTTGCTTTGTGTTATCTGAATTCTGGCAAAGATAGTAGGGAATTCACAGGTTAATACATGATTTTGCTCAGTGTCCAGTGTTTTCATACTCGGGATTTACTGTGCGTGATTTCATGGAGGATACTCTGGAATTTAAAGTCGGTAAGTGTTCTTGTAATGCATCTAAATAGTTGTTCATATTTACAGATATACCAGGAACATACAGGATGTTTTCGCATTTATAATAATAATACATGTATTTATAAAAAAATTATTTGCCAACTAGCTGTAAATACAAGTGTATTGTGAATTTAGCGGAACATAGAATGCTGATCAGTTAAATTTAGAGTGTTGCTGACCGATTCTATATCAGCATTCTAATATTTTTTGTTAGTCACGTGTGTTTTTATGTCAAACTTACAAAATCATTCACTTAATTAATTTATTAAGTAAATCGGTAAATGAATAATAAACAGTACTTAGAAACACGCAAAGGAAATATACAAAACATGAAAAAGATTGTTAAGGGCGAAAGCAAATTGTCTCATGGTGTCATGTTTGCATTACATTTATTAGTTAAACAACTTGATGGTTAAATATTAAGTATAAAAACAACGCCAGATTTAGAGGAAGTGGTTGGGAATACGGAGCTGTTCAACGAAGTTAAACAACTCATTCAGTTAAAGGACTCACATGTAGAAATCTTTTATGATACGACATTCAATCGTGGTGATTTTTACGTTTCTGCTGTTGCGATCCAACACCCTATGTTTAAAGAAAATCCTATCCTGCCTATTGCATTTATGATTCACGAAAGAAAGCATCGGTCATGTCATGAAAGTTTCATAGAGACATTGAAAAAAGTTATTCCAAATTTAAATTCTATAAATGTGACAGGAATTACAAATACGCGTCACTTGATCCAGAAACCGTGAGTCTACCCAAAAATGTGTGTCATCCTAACAAATTAATTGAACTAATAAAAGGAGAACTTTCAAATGTCATAGATAGAGATAGTGTAAAATATAATAATGTAATCATAGATGAACAGTCAAAACCTAAAGCAAAAAGTAATAGCCAAAAAGCCCTAGCAATTAAGGTAATAATAACATTGTTCTCGTGCCGCAAATGGGTGCATTTATGGTTCAAGGCTCAAACGGAACAAAATATTCAGTGACACTCTTTCCAAAACGATCATGTACATGTCCTTCTACAGCCAGATGCTACCACATAATTTCAGCGATGATTGCAATTGGTATGGCATTACCAGAAGACAAAAAAGTGTTTAACTTAAAGCAATTAAGACGCAACTGTAGGGCAAAAAGCAGTAAAAAGTGTGATACTAAAAAGGGCAGAAAAGGAGACACAGACGAAGACATCATAATAAACCCCGCACCTGATTTAATTATGAAAAGTGAATTTTAAACCTCAAATACGCCAGTCCTTACTCCAACTTTTAAACAACGAGAAATAACCAGTGACGTAAGAAGATCCTTATTCAAGTTATCAACGCCAAAATCAATTTTAAAAACACCAAAAATAAATTCCAGTGAGAAAAAGCGGAAACTGACTTTTGCATCCTTCGAAAACGCCAGTAAAATACAAAAAATGAATGACCTTTCAACAATAGAAGAAGCAACAGAACTAATAGAATTAAGCGACCGCCGTGACGACAGCATTTCAGAAATAGATAAAGAACTTACATCTTACAAATGAAGATAAAGGTATTGTTAATAATAAAAACGGCAAACTAAATTCATCACATATAGAGGCAGTACATAAATTATTAAGCAAACAGTTCGGAAATAAAATTGAAGGCTTCCAATTATCTGAAAGATACCTAAATTTGACGACAATAGGCAAGTGCGGACGACTTTTACTTTATTCCATCCAACCAAAGAAACTTCATTTTGTCAAATCCACCATAACCACAAAGGTCATTGGGTAACATCAATTCGACACAATAACAAAGTATATCTTATAGACAGTTTAGGGAATGACAGACCAAATGATAGGATTATACCAGATGGGTTAAAAATTCAATTATCGCAAATATATGGCATAAATTTCCAGCTGATTTTGATAACATTTTAAATGAAAAGGTTATGCTTCCTGTATTTTGTGAACTGTTTAACATCATACTGGACAACAGCATATTTCCGGAAGTTTGGAAGAAGGGTGTAACTCTGTCATTAAATGAAAAGGGATATAAATGACCCTGACAATTAAAGGGGTATAACTATATAAAAGTCTGTTCCACCTTATTTTGGACTATTATGTTCTCAGCGCCATTGCATGTATTTTTGCTTTTTACAGTATATTCAATATCTGCAGGCACCTTTTTCGTTGTTCAATTATTTCTTACTAAAACGTAAAACCCGCATTTTTCTGATTTTCTTCATGGATCGTAATGCATAGTCACGTACGCTGTTCGTCGCTCTGATTTCCAAGATGGTGTCGTCCATAACTGACGTAATCCATAGGGGAACATAGGGGGCCTACTCAAAATTACCAACGTCGTAAGAGACAAGTTAAATGGAGCATTTCTGCTACTGAATAAATGTATATATACCGACCTGAACCAATCCTTTCGGCAAACCTACTTTCTTTCAATTACCGGTACCGTAAGATACATTACACATTTTCCGCACATTATTTCGTTATTTAATATACATGTTAGGGCGCGAAGCTTAGATTGTCGACATTAAACATGTGAGTCTTTGTAATGACAGAATTGTGTACTTCTGTCAATAATGGTAAGCATATTATCCCGTGATACTTTGCGCAAGTGTAATTTTTGAGCGGCAGTGACTTATTCGCGTCATGATCGCAAGGTCAAGGACATCCAGGGTTCGATCTCCACAGGTGCCATGATGCCCTTAGGCAAGACGTGTCTCGCGTCAAACATATGAAGTGAGTCTCGACAACGGTTACCAGTATTCTAAACTGTAACGATTTGTTTTACGATCGGGAAATTAATTAAGATCTAGTCAGAAGTATAGAAAAAAGTAATAAAAGTATCTGTTGACAAATATCAAGATTTAAGTAACACCCACAAATACAGAAATTATATAGATATATATGTATAGATATATATGAATACATATCCCGCGGTGACATGAATTACACTGCCGCTGATCTAAGATTTAAACAGTAAAGGAATGGAGCGGGGTAGGTGGCTACTCTTAGATTTCTTCGTTGAGGTCCACACCAACACTATCGGATAATTTCTGATTATCTTTAAAGATGGAAATTATTTATCCAAATATTCTTATGTGAGTACTGAAATGATTACTGCAATCGTTTGAATGCATGAAATATAAAACCATTGCGCGTTATTTGAATCATGCACTTGCACATTCAGATGACAGTAGACTTATGAAAAAAAGTTTTTTGTGTGCATATCACAGACGACGTTATTCATTTTCGCGTATTAAATATGATAGATATTTCTGATATAAATATCAGGTTTACACGAACTAAGACTTTAAAATGGCTTGTTATTTTATATAAAGTATATCTTAAGTGATAAAGAATATTGTGTTCGTCCGTCAGAGAGATAATGTCAAGTTTCCCGCTCCCGCTTACATATGCATGATGCTTTACCTGTTACGGAAGTGGTGGGAACCATTTTCACGCCAACCAAAGAAATTAATCAGCGGCTCCAGATAGTTAAGGAATCGAATTGAAATGCAATATTGTACATAAAAATTGTCAGGTTTGTATCATTTGTGCGTTTTTTATTGTATTAAAAAATTATTGTCAGCATCGTCAATCTTGTTTGTGTGTGTGTGCGTGATTCTAGATGTTCTGTATCATACTTTGATTATATGCAAACAGTCTGTCATTCTTTATCTATAAATTTTCCTTGAAATTTATGAAAATGAATACATGAACATTATATTGTTTTACGTTACTATGTATTCTTTATTGTAAACATGTATTGTCAATATATAATAAAAGAAAAACATAATATCAGTCTTTGTTTTCAATTGTGCAAATGTGGTACAATAAACAGACAATATACAACATCCAGCATTCTTCCATAGCGCTTAATAAAGGCACCCGAACAATGGTCGTCCCCGATTTTGTCTCATACTAAAACACCACCAAACACAGCTCTCACCAACATCCAAACAAAAAAATGAACACCAGTAACTTTAAGCCGAATACATGTACCATATGACAGGATATTACACACGTTTCTACAACAAAATGTTCAATTTATGTGACCTGAATTTATTATATAAATTGGATCACTAAGAAAACTAATAGCATGCTTGGCTTTTTACGAAGGAATATCCGGCCGTCTCGCAAAAAAAAGATCAGTGTCACAATAATGTGATCAAATAGAGTATTGTTCATCAGTCTAGTATCCATATTCGGAAAAAGCAACATCTATAATAACATCCAGCTTTACCTTAAAGCGCCACCACCACAACAGCAGCATCACACCTATGTTGTTATCATGACTTGTTTGCTTATGACGTATTTCATTATATGCAGTAGACCTTTTATTATATGTGGTAGACAGTTCATTATATATGGTACAAGTTACTTTATATGCTGTACTTTCTTTGCTATATGTAGTACAACTCTTATGTGGTGGTACTGTCTTTATATGCAGTGCATTTGAATTTGTGTGCGGTACAAACACCAATATATGCAGTAGATTTGTTATTGTGTGTAGTAGATAAAACGTTATACAAATGTACGTGGTGCTTTTTACATTATATGATGTGTAAACATAAATATATGTGGTAGTCACTGTGTTCATTATGTGTGTTGTTTTCTTTCCTTATATGCAGTGCAAATAACATAATATATGGTACTTTCGTTAATATACACTGTAGATCTCACCGCAACTGCAATGCATTTATATTATTCTGTCTTTTTATCACACATCCGTGTCCATTAAATTATCTTCTATATTTTCTATTGTTTTAAGACCGAACAGCAATATCCAAGGTTTGATTTCTATTGTTTCTTAGGCTCGTTGTAGGTTACTATGTAGGAAACCCAACATGTTATCTTTGCTATCTTAATAGTTCGGTTGGTAAGTTTCTTAAGGAAAACAGTGATTGGAAGACTACACATACGTAATTGGTTGTATATATATATATATTTATTATATACTTTCACATTGCCCCGTTCACTTTGCCATAGAGAGTTTGTTCAGTAAAATAGAACGATAGTTTTATGACAAATTTAAAGGTTTATTTATTATTGTTTGGTAACAGAATGTCATTTTGTTCATATTCAATATTAAAGCATATAATAGAAAGGTTATTGAACTTGTATGTCGAAATATTACTTGAAACTCGATGGTTTTGTGGGAACACAACTTCTCGCAACATCACCGAGTTCCAAGTAATACTTCCCCATACAAGTTCAATAACCTGATAATATAAAGCGAGCACAATCAAGGTGACAAGCGATCGAAGATCAAAGAGGTTTTTGAGTTTGACAGCAGGTGAACACTGCACTATTAGGAATTAACTTATATGCCCCACTTCTATCCCAACTTGGTAAGTAAACCCAAATCTTGTAGGAGCAGTATTTCATGAGCTGCAGTTCTTACCTGGCGACAGAGAATACATTCTTAGCTAACAGTCTGATGCTCGAGTGAAAACTGTATCATAGGTCGTTGATATAGATCAAGATCAGCAAGGGTCCGTATTTTAGTTTCAGATTAAAAAGATATCAATACCCAGTCATTGTTAATATTATATCTGAAAAAATACAGCATATTGATTGTCTCCTGTTCCATGTTATGTTACACTAATGCTGACTCTGTGCAACTCCTATGATTGAAATGTTGTAACATATTTTATAGTTTGGACGAATTTCGTATTTGAGTGTTAGTCATTTCGACTTACATATTTTCTAGACATACTGACAAACGTACATTATTTTTTAAACAAAATAAAAAGATAAAATGTTTGAAGCTTTTGGCAAATGAAATTTCAGTTTTTGTCAGGCGTACCACAAGCCAGGTACATGAATAATGATGAGTGGTAAAGTTCGAGCCGATGCGACGAGTGTCGGTTGGTATAGGTGATTACTGTATCTAAATCTTCCAAATCGTCAGTCATAATTGCACTGATTGAATATTTTCTAGAAACCTCAATGAAAATACAGCATAACCAGCTAAATGCACAGACACCGCGTCGGCCTTGTTATAAAATAATTTACAGGTACAAGTATGCTAAATGCATTTCCATACACTTACATTATAAGGTTTGCGGTCAGTGCGACAACCCAAACTCTTCCCGACTGCTAAAATGTATTTTATTTTGCAGAATCATCCTAGTCCCACATAAAAATAGCAACATTTATACATGTTGCCATTAATTTGGAGCTGAATGGCACCACCTCCATTTTCGAAGCACGTTTCGTGCTGACCAAAAATTGTCAGTATTTTCAAATACAAAATATTTCGGTTGTAAGTTATATCCAAAGTTTTTAAACCCCATTTCATTCGTGATATATCATCCAGTGATTGAAGAAAAACAGCCCCAAAAAGCACAAAAAGTCAAATTAAGACGAGCCCTTAAAAAGTTCTGAATGGACGATGGCCTCGCAATATGCCCTGTCGGCTAAAACTATGGACGAGGAGACATATTTGAATAGGTAACAGAGGCTGTGGAAATATGCACACTCCGAAAAGCCATGGCAAATAACATGAACATAAGCATTAGAAATAACTTTTATTCAAAATTTTACCGAGAAATTGTTATATATTACTGAATATTATTATAATAGAAAAACGAGATTACTTTTTGTGTACGTGAGGAGAAGAATGAGGAGACACTGAGGGTTAATCAGAATATGATGAAGTCATTAAAATAGCCGTTGATTTATCATAGTTTTATCTTATTGTTAAAATTATTAGGTAATATAACTACGCATTTAATAATGGGTATCATATTATATATACGCTATATCGAAGTAACGCAAACAATCTTACACAACTGTATGTGCATATTATTCGCCTATTCTGGTTTTTGAAGGTAAATCAGTCAGTGATTTGAATTGAAATGAAGCTCTTTAATAAAACATGTATTATTATAATAGTGACAATATTTGTTTTGCAAATGACCATGCTTCGCTCAAGAAAGATCAAGGAAAGAAAACGAACCACACTGGAGTATATGGTTCAAATTGAAGAAAAATGGGTTGACACCATTAAAGGAGAATCACCAAGGTTTGGTTTTAAGTACAAAGGAAAGGTGTGTAGATCTTTATCTTTTATAAGTTACTTAACATACATAAATTCTTTTCAAATGCATTCAACACTGTTACCTCAGTTGCATAATGTATTAAAATGTACTTTTATATCTGTTATGTCAAATTAAAGTTAGTGTTTTTCTTAAGTTTTTTTTTCATATCAAGGTTTCAGTTTAATCAGAAGTGAGACCTACTTATGTTGCAAACTCTAACCACTTTATATTTATTTGCACTTTGATAATTTAACTTACTGTCTTATTAGTTAGATATAGTCAGGGATCGTTAATATAATAAATCCTGATATAGTGAATAGTGATATAGTGAATAGTTTAAATGTTATATCTAAAGAGGCATACCCTATAACTTGCTGATTATCTTATCTAGATATTTAAATTTGTGAACAAAATGTAAATGGATGTAAGATAATGAAAAAAATGCATTCCAAGAACAACATATACACTACAACACGTCCTTTTTCGCTAATATTACCAAACAAACAGCAAATTTTAGCTGAAACACTGAAGTTTGATGGCAATTCTTTCAAATAATGTATTACTTACAGCTGTTTGTTATTTAAAATTACATTCAGTTGTTGGGTGTGTCTCCCTAATTTATATACCTACGTATATCATATTGGCATAAATCTAATGCGAATTTTAGTCAGAGAAATACTTTTACCCATCAACTGAAATTAGTGACGACCTTAGCGGTGCTCCAAAACTGTTATGAAATAAGTGATTCATTATGTATTCAACCAGTAGCCAGTTAATTTGTTCTATAGATTGACAAATAAACACAAACTGAAAACCAAATAATTTAGTGTCTGCGGATTTGTCCCATAATTAGGAATCAGTCGCAGGCTTTCAACATTCTTGAACTAGAACAGTAGATCTTAAGCAGATTAGCACGCCTCTAGAAATGAATTGTGAACTTTAGATTTATGAAAAGAATTATACGGGAAACAGTTTATTTATTCCAGCTTGTTTCAAATGTTTACTTGTTCGAGGAGCAGTCCCCTGCGTATCAAACAAAGCAATCTACAAATGGGATAAGCAGGAACATGGATGATTTCAAAGAATTCTTTGCAGAAAAGGTAAGAACTTCATCAGAATTTAGAAAAAATATCGACGCAATATTATGATAACATAACAAACATCATTTTGTGTGTGCTTCTTTCTTTTTTACAGAACTCAATACTTTGTAAAACTGAGAATATATTGAAATATGGAACCTAAAGTAAAGATGATATAAACTGTTATTAACCGAGAAGTTTTAAACTACGTATGAACAATGTGTGATGCCTCTTTTAATCTATCTCACAAACATTATATATACAAATTTAAAGCTAACGTCACCCTCAAAAAAGTTTTAAATACTGTTAAACATGGGGAGGCTATCACTTTATCCCGCATTACATATTCTTTTCAAATAACCTTGCGTGCAACAGTCTTTTAGGCAATCAGCACATTCATATTCAAATTTCTATGTTATGTTTAGGAATTTTAATTAGAGAGAGAGAGAGAGAGAGAGAGAGAGAGATCCAAGGGGATGTACAACACTAATAATTTTATAAACTGAGAAATGAGGACTAAACTAATAATTTTATAAACTGAGAAATGAGGACTAATTAGCAACATATTTTGAAACAAATGACTCCAAACTACTTGAAATATGTTTTATTTAACAGATAATACGTGTTGAGTTGAGAGAATACGCAACCGTTAGATATTATCCAATGGGAAATGAAACACTTTCACAGGGTAAACCACAGTTTGGACAGTGGATTATTCACCGACAGACAGATGCAAAGGCAAGTTGTCTTTGTTTAACCCAATACTTGCGTTTCGTATTATTTGCTAGTTTCGACTGTAATAATTTACTTATTTCGCATATTAAGGTATGACCCAAGTAGTGTAAAACGGTGTGTGTGTATGTGTGTGTGGGGGGTGGGGAGGGGGGTTATCCACCGGATGGATATTTGCACTTTTTTCAAGGGGCATTATAAATATGCGCCTTTAGGCCCTAACCCTTTAGAGTGTTGTCCCTTGAAGGATGACTGTCCATAAACCTGAAAGTCTACGAGTCTTCCTGAAAGTGTCACATACCAATGCAAACGGATTCTAACCGTTTAGGAATATCTAAAGGAGGTAAAGCTCGTTTGGCACCGCCTGCTGAAATGCTGTGAGTCTTCCTGAAAGTGTTGCAGACCAATGAAAACCGTGATTGTAACCTTTAGGAATATGTATGGGAGGTAAACTCGTTTGGAACCGCCTTTTGATAGTCTGCGAGTCCTCATGAAAGTGTCACAGACCTGTCCAAATGACGTAGATTGCAACCAAGACGATATTAACGACTTAACCTGCATTGACACGGATTCCTGAAAGTCTGCGAGACTTCCTGAAAGTGTCGCAGAGCGGTGCAAAAGTTGAATTAATTAACAAGCATCTTGCATTTACATATAAAATGGGATCCCGATTTCTTTATTGACTCATATACAAAGAGACAAATAATCTGAACATGTGATAAATGATCCATCATAATGGTAAAGTCATATATGCTTGACTTACTTTCAAAGGCCAGATATGATATAAAGCGAATATGTGGCCTAATTCTACATTAAGGCATGATTGGAGGCATGCCGGGGTCTCGCGTGATACAAGCTAAACTTAACCCTCAGGCCGGCCCCTTACAAAATCACTGAACTGAACTGAACTGAACTAACAGCTCATTTGATATGTTAACATCATAATTGTATAGCAGACAACAGACATTGAGGGATCGGTGCCAATGGAGGTTAAGTCGTTCATATCGTCTAGGTTGCAATCTACGTCATTTGGACAGGTCTTTCAGGAAGACTCGCAGACTTTCAGCATATACTTTCATTATCATTTAAAACATAAATTTGAAATAAAGTTTCTCATTGACACAAGATATCGAAGTTTTTGTGTTTTTGTATTTTTGTAATTTAAAACATTCACCGCAAGAAGGATAGGGTCATACCTCAATTAAAAATCTAATTTGAACCTATAGTGTGTAGTTAAGTCGAGTTTACTTTCTATCAGTGATTAATCATCCTTCATTAGCTAAAACGGTCATTCTCTTAGAGTTTTAACTAACAATACAAAATATTGGGGTTGTGTTCTTATTGTTTTGACATTTTACTTTAAAGAAAAGGAGAAAGAAATGTTGGCCTTATTATGGGATGGATGTCCAAGAAGCATGGTCTCTTGGATACACGGGGTTTGGTATCCGTGTTGCAGTTGTAGACATTGGGATTGATATTGACCATCCAGATTTGCAACGAAATATTGTATGTATTTGTGATTTATTTCATATATGTATAGAATTATATAAATTACAAAATGCTTCCGATAAAATAAAACGATTTACCTTACCTCACAAGATCTACATTACAGAGAAGTTATTGATAAGTAAAATGAATGGAACCGTTGTTTATTAAAATATACACAGGTATATATTTATTAAATAATTTTAGAACTGCAACGTATGCTCGAAATTAGTATGGTACATCAGTGTCTGTTTTTATTCGGCGTTAGCTGAATAAGTTGGCTTTTGACCTATTTTTGAACCAATAAAATGTTACGAATGGAAGAGCGGTGAATTGAATTTGTATACGACCATCTTCTTAAAATAGTCTGCCATTCATGGTTTATGTGTGTACAGAGTTCACAATAGCTTGCTGTATACGATATTCTTGAAAAAGGCCCTATCACTGACTACATGGATTGGAATATCCGGCACTCGGGTATCTTGTTCGGCTCCACGCCGTTTATCTCTTTTAAAGATATTGCTTTTTTTTTCAATTAAACTTCATTACGACATCGATTACGGATAATGCTCATCTTATGATTAACCCTTGTCATTGCAAAACTCCCACTTCCCGCTAGCTACTATCAATCTCTCATTTCATTATCTTCTCGTTATATTAATTCCTAGTTCTAGATCTCCTCTGTACACGGGATTGAGTACAGAATTTGAGTATTTTGTGTAAACAGGGTTAAGCTAACAAAAACTTTTGTTTTCAAGGACAAGGACCTCTGTCACAGTTTCGTGGATACAAATCATAGTAATGTGAAGCCTCTACATTCTGTAATCTACCGGGAGACTGAGGATATTACTAGGCATGTAGTACTTCTTATGATCTTGTAAATAGCTCATTCAAGAAAGTTCAAATCAGCGTTAAGATTTACCTTTTTTCCATCGGATATAATATGGCTATCATTCCTTTACTATTATGTATTCTATAGGTTATTGAAACGCAAAATTCCTTGAAAGGAGTACATTTGGCGGGAACAACGAGCTTAGTAACAAAAAACGATATCTACATCACGTAATTTGTCAAAAAACTATTGTAGTATTTTCCCTATTACATACGATTCGCTCATTAATAAATTGATCAATATTTTCGATGTAAAAACGGTGACGGTATTTATAATGGAATAAGCTCAGTTTCTGTTCGCCATTTTGTTCCGAAAAAAAACAACACAGCACACCTTGCCAACGTTGAATACAGAGAGAACAATGCCTAAAGTGAACGGGGCAATATTGTAGGGTCATTAATATAGAAATGTGATCCAGAATGCCGGATTTGCCCGAGTCGTGCATAGGATCGCGACGAGAGTCAATCCAGGATCTGTATCTTATCTCTATGATAATGACCCTTTGATTATATACCTTTGGATAATTCCCCACATTGATACTCTTGATATTAAATG
>JAUMHA010367903.1:0-13583 GCA_032359765.1 Saxidomus gigantea | reverse complement strand
CATATCCATTCCTCTCACCTCAAATTTCTTGGTCATAGAAAGAGCACTTGGCAGGGGGATGGCCATGTCTAACATGGTTCTTGTTAATAATGTCTTCTAAGTCGCCTGAGATGACGTCTGTTTTTTAAATTGTATTCATGACCTTCGCCAGTGATTTGAATTCGACAACATGATAGTTATAAAGTAGTAATAGATTTCTGTTGTTACTTATTTGTTGTTAGATATATAAACTGCTTTAACTGACTTTTGAGATTATGGCCTAAATATATTTGTTAGTTGCAAATTATATTATATTTAAAATGAACAACTTGACGTATGTTAGCGAAATTATCACTAATTCATTATAATATTGCTTAGCGTTTCTAAAATATCATATTAAGAATGTGGTAAGTACCGAATGTTACAATTAGTTAAAACTAACGAGTTTCATATTGGGTGTACAAATGTTAAAAAACTGCATTTCATATTTGGGGTCCTTATTAATACCTTTATATGTTTAAGCTATAAGGTATGTACCATGACCCTTTTGGAAATAAGCTTCAGGGTTAGATGTGTCATCCTAGGTTCAACACGCACTTAATTTTGGCTAATTGCTCATTTCAAGTTTCCGCATATATCATTTTACTAATTTAGATTATGAACAATTACAAACATCTCATTATGTGCACACAAGTTTGGAATATAAAAGTCACCATGAATGAACAGAATCGGAATCTATCTGTGATCAAGTTAATGCGTTAATTTAAGCCTGCTGTGATAGTTATTTGTCAGTTTGAAAATGTTGCTATCTGTGTATTTAATTCAATATAATTGTATATATGTGTATTTCACCTGAATAAGATCAATCAATATCCACTCCCGTTTAACATTAGGTTTCTGCCAGCTGAACACTTAAGTTCTCAAAGTACATATTAAGTACTCAAAACAAACTCAATTTTGATAAGAACAGATCCTGGGAGAAAACCTAAGTTAACCTAAATTAGTAGGTTTGTATTAGTAAAAATATTACACGCTTGTTCTATCTAAAGAAAGTTATTTATTGCATTTATCTTAATTTCTGGTAATTTTCATTGACATATAAATACATGACACTATTCTGAGTAAGTCTTGTCAATCACTAAGAAGTATTTTGTTGGATATCGATTTCAAAGTGATAAGAGAATGTTTTTCAGGTGTGGCCGTAAAAGAGATCCTACGCAGTAGATTTCCAGAGACCTGGCTGTGGGACGAATACTATATTGGGTACTAATTGACATATTCTGTGATTTAATTGTGACTATATCAATCCATTGGCGAATAAAGCATATTTATTCTATGCTTTTCAATGAAATACTGAAATAAATCAGTGAAATGAAATTGATATTTCCACGGTTTCAAGCAGTGAAATTATCGAAATCTTCAATCCGGATAAACAGTATACCGAGTATAATGAATGCAGGACACCAAATGACGATGACGTCGATTACATGACGTCATGTGTGCTATGCTTTCTGGTGACGTTTCCCGCGGTTTTCGACAGTTTATTAGGACACACTCAACAAAAGTAGATTCTTAAACATAAAATAAATATTAAAAACATGTTGCCATCGATGTAATATCACGATAAGTTTACTACTGAACACCAAAAGTAGTTTTCTTTTCACTCGTGGCTGCGGCAAATATCATATTAGGTGCCCACTCGGTGAAATCATAACGGGATATTACACCAAAACAAACAATTGTCCTATATTTATCTAATTACCTTTGCAGATAAATAACAATTCATTTAGCTGACTTAGACAGAGAACGTGATAACTCACATTAATCTTTTTTTATGAAATTGACAAAGATAAATTGAAGGTCAGAAGTAAATAATTTCAACATGCCAGAACCTGTAGGTACAAGGACTTAGTACTTCCAAAAGAGAATCTGTAGTGAGCTGCAAAAATAAAAATACACAGTTATTTCTAAATATTGATATTTGTAAACAGCAGAGAGACGTTATTTTTAAAGTTGCACGTGGCGGAGGTAAAGGTAACTACCAAATAATTGTTCTCGAACATCACATCTTACAATGTAACATTTCAGTGGTTATATGGAACGGTCATACCATTTTTAGTCGGAAGGTTCGAGATGACGAGGATGACCAAAAAGCATCAAAATATTTGTATTAAAGTTCTCATAAAGTCTGCACCAAACTTGTTGTAAACTTTTCACATAACTTTTGATTTTATCTACGCTTCTCTTATGCTTAACTTGTCAAAATAATTGTAATTATTATTTTCAGACCCACTGGAAGTCTAACTGTTACCACAACCGCACCTGATGCTATTACCGCGTGGGTTTCTTCTGTGTTTGCTACCAATCCAGACACTGGTTTCGGGATATCAGATGTAAAACAAAAGGTAATGTTTATGTGTGCTTTTCGAAACAAGTAAACATAAAAGCACCCTAGCAGGCAAAACCATTTAACGCAGACTTGTCAAAGTAATACATGTTTATGGATAAATATAGCGACATACACTTTCAAATATGACTTAACAGACAATGTAACATGGATTTCAAAGTAGACTTTAGACTGGCTATGTTTACAATTATTAAATGAATTAGAAACATTTTTTGTACCAATAAGTTTCGTTTACAATGATACTGTTCAATCCATGTGCCGTTCATTTTCGTCGACTAACTGGTCAGACATTGTTGTCTATATACTGTGACAGCCTTTAAAGTCAACGATCATTTTAAGCGTTACAGTTACCCATGTCACTTATATAAATAAAAGTTTTCTTGTCAAGTTTTGTGTCATTTCAATCTTATTTCAATAATGGCAATTGGTTGCTAATGTTAAAATTTTAAAATTTTACTCAGTGCGATATCATTTATTAAAGCAATTTTCATCTGGGAAGAGTGTGATTGGCATGCTACAAACCTGTTTAAAGCCCCAGTTACGAATATAGTGGGTAACTGAACGTCCCAAGCATAACCTACACCTTAGATACGTAGTTGTTCAGCGCATCAGTCATGATGTATATTCTATGCGTTTATTGTGCACCTGGAAAGAGCATTGCCTTTATATAGTAAATGTATCAGCTGTTGTGTGTACTTTGCTTGCTGCCTTTACTCAGAGTTGGAGGATCCATTCATCTGTAAGTCTGGCTGTTCGTGATTGCTGTGTTTGTTGGTGCTTTGGAATTTTATATGTTTTATCTTTTTAATAAAAACGTGAAGTTGACGGAGAGTAAAATTGATGATATTCGTGATATATTGTCAATGGGTTGACGTCTGTTGAAACGAGTTTTCTGATTGACTGAAAAGCGATGTTGGAAATGATGATTATAAAGAAGACGGAATTTGATAGGTCGTTATCAGATCTTGCACATTAGTTAGATTGAGATCAATATCACGTATATTATCATAATTATCTTTTTACCGTCTGATACAAGTTTTAATAATTTACTAAAGTGTTGTTTTGTTTCCAGTTAAGACTATTATACTTCTGTTGCAGATTATTGTGACGAAACCATTTTTCCTGACCATGGATTTACCAGACTCGATTGTACTGGGTGAGGAAATCCTTGTACAGATCACAGTCTTTAACTACTTGTCCTTGCCGCAACAGGTATATAATTATGCGTGTCTGTTTTGTGTATTTTGTTACTTATATGATCGGTTCATTAACATTTAACATGGTCAGTGACTAAAAGGAATTATGTTTTAAAAGTACTTTGTTATTGATATGTATTTTGTCATTGATTTTGCTTACCAGTGTCATCATATCATCTGGGATGATAAAATGGATTGTAAATATTGTTTAGTTAAAATATAATATATCATGTCAGAGATGTATGGAAGATGGACGTTTAATGCAAGTTCACCTTTACATTACTGAAATACTGTTAAACACTCAAAAGATACTTAACAGGCGTGACATTTCGTTGATTATCCTAGAATATGACGTCGGTATAACTAGCATGCTCTTATTTGTAGTTTGTATTTCGAATATTTATCTTTAACAAGAGCTAAGTGATTTAACTCGCTCTAAGAACAATGCGTACTGAAAATTGAATACGAGTTA
This sequence comes from Saxidomus gigantea, assembly GCA_032359765.1. Classification (NCBI taxonomy): domain Eukaryota; kingdom Metazoa; phylum Mollusca; class Bivalvia; order Venerida; family Veneridae; genus Saxidomus; species Saxidomus gigantea. Next base: position 9,529 of record JAUMHA010367903.1, on the reverse strand, counting down.
AAATAAAAATCTTACTATCTTTCACAAAATTCAACAGTTAAAATTCGTGATCAGAATAGTAATTTATGATGAAATTATTTTACTTTGGTTGATGTTCTCCCTCTATTGTCTGCTTTTTAATGTGCATTGATTGTTATGGGAAAAATGGCTTTACGAAACTGCAGTTATTTAAAATTCGGGCTGGATTTACAGAAAAATGAAAGTTTTCCCGGTAATGTTTGGTATCTGAAGAAATGTTTTAGTTTCATAATAAATAATTACATGTACGTGTTCAATAACAGTTTAATGTCAACCTTATGTTGGAAGTAATTTGTATATATATCCTCTGTCAAGAATACATTTTTTCATTTCCATTTTATACCTACTAAACAAATCGTATTCTTTAGTTCTTATAATTTCGGGATTTCTTCATGTACTACAGAGTGGAGATATTCATGAACATAAATAATCTCCGTATGATTTGTGCTTGTTTCTAAATTAAGTTAATTAGTTTTTGCACTTGCTTTCATATATTGGATATTTCAGGTTTTCCTTCAAGTAGTAATGTCTGATGATCCAACAAATCCTATTCCAGCTGCTGCCATGGTATGTCATTTTTCTCTTCCTCTCTTCGATTGCTGCTGCATTATAAATATTAATTCTACTTGTGTGCCTTTTCTATGTTGTTTCAGAACAGCTTAGCGAAATGATTTATTGTTCCTGTATATATTAAGGTTCAGCCAAACAAAGCATATTCTACTTTCGTTCACGTTGCACCAATAAGTCTCGGAGCTCTGCAGATAAAGGTCCAGGCAAAAGGAGGGTTCTTTTCCACATCGCCAACGGATGAGTTAGAAAAGGAAATTATTGTACTAGTAAGTAATTATTGTTTCGGACAGTTTCGCATTCCAAGTCAACAATATGGTTTCTCCGTTTAGAGTCTAGCTCGTTTTAAGTACCTTGACACCGTATATCATAACTGTAAAATGCATTTATTTCTGTACTGAAATTGCATAAAGATTTTTCTAACTTTCTAAATGACAAAAATACAAATACCTTTGTAGAGGACAGTTTGTGTGTCAAAAATAATTGTGAAGCATGCTTTCTTTTAGGGTAGCTTTTAGTTTGCACAAAAGGCTTTAATGCACAGTTTATATCCTTTATACATATAGGCAAGACATCTTTACCACATGCATGTGTACTAGTTTCTAATGACTGTGCTCCTGATTTCATTAAGGAAATAGGCTTCTAAATGCTTTGTCAAACCCGTCAATCTAACAAGGCCTACTATTATAGCAAACTCTGTACTAATGTAATCTTTCACAGGTAAGATTTCACAAAAAATGTTCTTGTGTGTTCTTTTGCAAAACTTGTACAAATGAAAGTAGTGTTATCAGGTGTGTGATGTAACGAAGATCATGTGATCATGCATATGACCGTTATAGGCGCTGAATTTAAGGGAGTCGCAGCGATACTGATTTGTTACTGCAATTCAGTGTTGAATCCGCGGAGCAGTTCGAGACAGGCTTTAATGTCAAAGGTTTTATTCTTTATTTAAACGAATTGATTTGTTTATTTTTGTGGTATGTCTGAAATAACGTAATAAATGTAACAAGTAGATAGGTAAATATAATTAAGATTTCAGCTGCAATATTCTATTCAGCCGAATGGCATTCAAAAGACCACAAATGATCAGCGACTAGTGAATGTCAGTGCAGGCGGCCCAGCATTTACAGAGACGCTTTTTCTGAATGATCATCCAGATATGATAAATGGCACAAAACATGTGCATTTGAAAATTATAGGTAACTTGAGATTTTTAAAAAATGCACGAATCGTGAGATCGTCTTAAAGGTTAAAATATCAATTCTGATAAGCCGTATTCTGTATATTGAACCATGTCATTTGTCTGTTACACTCTGACATATGAGAGGCAGTCATGTAATCAAGCTTTAATTATACTAAGGCATTTCTATAATGTCTCGTTCGTTGTAAAGTTAAACTATCCAAAAGTCAAAATGCAGGGTCATAATAAGATATATTTTGTAACAAAGATTGCATAATGGACATACTTTTATCTTTGATGTTATATTAATTAAATGCCCTCCTATAGTGTCCTGTACTCTTTGTCGCTAGCTTGCAGAGTTTTACATTCATATTGTTTTCTTTTATATTACAGGAGATTATATGGTTCCCAGCATTGATGGCTTGCAAAATCTTACAGCTTTACCTAATAGTTGCGGCGAACAGACAATGATGAATTTTGCACCAGATGTCTTCTTAACAAAGTACATGAACATCACTGGGCAGTTGACGAAGAACATTGAAGATTCAGCATTAAAGTATATACGGAATGGTTTGTAGAACGAATTATTTTTACTTAACAAATATATATGTCCTATCATTATTGACGACATACATTGTATACTGAAAATTTGCTTGCCCGAATTATTTCTGATAATTGTTCTTTTAGCAGATTTAATTGAGATACAACAAATGAAACTGTAAATCACCATTTTAATGCCTCGGACTTGCATTTAACGACAGTGTGTTCGGACATGCCTATATTCTTATATCTTCGATTTAAAATGAAACTAGGCTAGGCTTTATTCTTAACGAAGTTCAGTTTATCAAATAGAATGCATATACACAATACTTTATGTTGGTGTAAATGACTTCTGTGGCAAGCGTAAGCAGTACTAACAAGCTACAAGATGAAGTACATCTAATAGCGCGAAAAGCGTCGAATTGTCATTGGTATCGCTTACATATACGGTAGTTGAAATAACACTTCTCTTTTCTTTTTTAACGGAAAACTTAAAAACATGTTCAGTTCGATTTTATAAAATGTTTCTACACATTCTTTCTGGTAAAATTTAATCTTATACAGAAATTTTCAATTTTCTAAATTCAATCACATCAGATCATATTGGATTAATCAGACAAAATATGATTAAAGAAATGGTAAAAGTAAAACGATGCACACTACCAATATTATGTGACAGTGAATGAAATAATGGTATGTACTGTGACTGACTCATATTAAACTAGTAAACCATACACGAAACTAGTTGCTATAAATACAGCGTTCCAGTGAGCCTATCAGCATTTAATCTAAGACATGATACACGTAATTCCTCACTTCACGACACTGTTGATCTGATTTCAGATCTTCTCACGGCAAATGTCCTTCTGGCATCACTATATTGAAGCTTGGTCTTATTCCCGTATCAACAAACATAAATTATTATAGATATTTCTGTTTCAGGCTACCAACGCGAGCTTACCTTTAGACACAGTAACGGTGCATTTAGCATTTGGGGGAATGACAACTTTGGAAGCACATGGTATTGTTTCCACTCATGTTAACATTATCATCGACTTACTTTCATTCGATCAATAAAATGAATTGATGAGGACAAAACCTGTATCTGCGGTTTAAATGTATTTTCATGTCTCTCAATACTAACAAAAGCGCTTCAATGTCTCGTCCATATACTTTTCTTAGGTCTACAGAAAGTGTCGAATTAATTGTAAGATTCATAATAATGTTTCGTTTTCTTATTTGTTGTCACTGAAATGTTGAAGCACAAGCCTGGAGAGTAACATGATACACTGTCGTGCCAATAGAAGCTTATTAGAAGATAAAACATTTAAAGAATCCTTAAACACAAGCGAACGAGCACTCAACAACACCAAGGTTTACATGCAACAGAATGAATATTATATGAAAAAAGCAGCAGATAATGTAAACATTATATATGCGTATACATATATTATGATAATGAGAATATCTCATAAAGAAATAATATCCGTTTCAGCAGAGTTGTACTTCTGATATGCAGTAATAAACCACGTTATATATAAGCAACTGAACGACAAGTCGTTATTTATAAGATGATGAATATTAGTACGCTCCTAACATGAATAGATATCCCCAAAAAATCAAAAAATTACGCCGATATTAATAAGTTTGTCAATATGCGCAATACGACACTATTTATTACGTTTGTAACGGCAAGTGCGTCAAAATTACTTTACAATTGATTTCCTTCTTTGGTTCACTGACAAACAAAATGAGTCGTGTTAGAATATGGTTTTGAGTAGCTTTCAAAATCTATTGTTTGTGTTTAAAGCTGCTGAGTAAAGATATATTTATATCAATGAATTTTCATTTCTTAATGTTGGTAAAGTCGAGGCATTTTAATATGTTTTAAGGCTTCAAACAACTTAGCAGTTAAATATTTTGGATTTCGTAAAACTTAGGATTGAAAAAAGGACGAAAAATATGCGACGAAAAATGATGAATACTTATACTAGTACTGTTCATTTCTTGAAAAAAGCTGTGGAAAACATTTACCGCTAGATTTGGTTGTATCCTAGACAATCTTATAATCTTTTACCAATAATCCAACTATATATCTGCAAATAAATAGTGCCTTTCTAACTGATCGAAAGGCGATGGATTATTATCATTTAGTGAAATGCATGAACATTACCATGTACTTGTACGTCCTTCTGTCTTTCTTCCGTTTCCTTAAAACTGCCGACAGCCTTTGGATCATTATTTTACATAGTCTCAGGTATGAATTTTATAAAATCTTTACTCCATAATTGCAAGGTCTAGTGTTTAGAAAGTTGGTATGTAGCAGTATCTAATGGTTTTCTCCAAAGACAATGCTAAATATGATCCTGGTGTCAAAATTGGCCACACCTTTTTGGCCTACTTTCTTCGTTTTAAAGTTACAGGGATGACAATTAGACCATATGCTTTTGTGAATGAATTTCAACTCTTACGTAGAATGACCTTGACCTGTTGACCTATTAGCTACAGCATTGAATTTAGGACCATGTGCAAATTGCAAAATCAACCTTGATGAATTTGACTATGGTCTTGTGACCCTTTTTCTTGTGTTGTGAAGCTAGGCGAGAATTTGGACTATTTGTGCAGTTTTACAAACGAGGTTCGATGTTGTTGTTGTTTTTGTTTCAGCTTTGCTTTGATAATTTTGAATTTGGTGTGTTTTGACTCCATTAAGCAACAAGTAGCCTTTACATAGAGTTGAAATGCATTTATTTTGTTTTCTGCTTCCTTTATTATGTCATTATATTATTGACCTTGTATGCTGGTTAATGGTACCTAGTTGAGCGATAAATGGTCATCATGGTAATCTTGTGTTTCTGTTGGTTTGTGTTGTTGTTAATGCACTGAAATGGGGGTATCATACCATAGAATCTGAAATACTAGTATACCTATCGTATGAAATGCACTTTTGCTATACTTAAAGTCCTAGGATCTCTTTGTATTTACTGATATAGTAAAATAAAACAATAATAGAACCGTGTTCTTTTCTTTTCAAAACAATGTCGACATATGTCTTTCTTTCGTTTAACATGTAATTATCGATTTAAAAAGAAAAGTTTTGAATGATTTTGGTAGAAATAAAGGTAATTTCCACCGGTAAGACATCTTTCTGGGTAAAATTACAGCTACCTGCAATTGTGGTCCTGGGACTTTAATGTTACATATATATATCAACCATTCATGAACGTACGATTCTGATCTGTTTAGGAAATATTGTTAATTTGACATGAAAGTATAATGTTTTGTCATAAAAAACTACATTTTTATTCAATTTTAAGATTTTTTAGTGATTACCGTTTTGAAAAATAAGATAGTATTTCCTCGGACAGAAATAACCGGACATATTTAATATCATGCCAATGTTTCATGGTTTAGTTATGCGTTGACAGGCGCCTGTGAAGTTATCATTGCTGCATAGGAGTACAGGTTATGCTGATGATATGACTACATCGCGAAGAACGTTTATTTTTGATTATTGGAACATAGAGATTGTTAGAAATTCTGTAAAAAATGTTTGATTGTATATTACTCTTCAGTAATTGGAGGAATAAAAGATATATATAGAGAAAGAAAAATTCTGTAAGACGAAGTGTCAACTTCGCTAAACTGATGTGTCTTTACAGGCTAACCGCATATATTTTAAAGTGTTTCCATCAAGCAATGGAGCTTGTATTCATTAACAAAAACGTTATGACGACAGCAATGAACTGGCTTTTGGGTCGACAACAAAGCGATGGATCCTTCTTAGAACAGCTACCAGTATATTACGTAGATGTGAGTTTAAAGATTCAAATACATTACTTGTTTCGTTTCAGAAATGAAAACGTATTCGCGGTTATTTTTAATTTCACGTCTGCATGAATAGGCAGAGACACAACGCTAAAATTTGTTTTACACATATGTTGACACTGAAGTCAAATCCTCTGACAGTTATTCACGCAAACATGCATAAATCCCTTAAATTTAACTTGTATACCTGTCATGGACCAGTCCAGCGGTAAACAACAGTTACTACCCATGTAGAAAGACATTAACAATATGCGTGTTTATTTTGAAACCAGCATCTATTAAATATTCTTTAGAGGCTTCAACGTCTGAAATGTTGTTTACTCCTTTAAAATGTATGATTTTGTAGACGTACAACCTTAAAGTTCATTAGATCTATTTCTAGCAGAAGATTCAATCAGGTACAAACAGATTAGGCACTGCCTTTATTTCGAATTATCAAATCAAATTTATTTAAAATGGTATTCGTAGGTGCATAAAGCTAAACATATGTAAGGCCACTTTGATAAGGCTTCTTGTCATTTTTAACTTGTACTGATACATGGGCCCGGGCAAGGAATTTTAGACTATTCTAATGCAAATGCAAACATTATCATTAAGATTTTGTAGTCAACATTGTCACTCATTTTCTTATTGCTTATTTTTTCCAGTATAGACGAACGGGAACCGGAATAAAGCTTACTGCTTTTACATTGATCTCGATTGCGGAATGTAAAGACACATCCAATGTTCAGGTTTTATATATTTACATTAACAAGCACAACTATGGTAGAAAATTTCTTTCACAACATCTGGATCTTTAGGTCAGTTGCGCATAATTACACGAATTTTGTTCTAAAGTGTTTGCAGGAATATACACGTTGTGAAAACAATTTATTGCGGTAATATGTTCAGAAGAAAACGCATAGTTTTGAAAGCTGTTACTGTAAAAGTATTCCACCGTAATAGCATTCAACGAAAAGTTGGTACAGACTAAAGAAAATATATATCAGCGACGGAAAATGTCATAAGCGTATTATGACACGACATTGCTTACTTTTTATAGGCAAATCTGACGGCTTCTGCAATTAACAAAGGAAAACGGTATCTAGAAAATAAGCTTTCGAATATATCTGATGCCTACACATTGTCAATAGTATGCTATGCTATGACAAAATCTGGAAGTTCCTATGGTCCATCCTGTTTCAGGAAACTTGAATCTTGCAAACATGTTGATGGTATATTTTTGTTTTATCTCATTTTATTTAATGTGTCCTCTTTTGAGTGAGGCTATAGTTTCGAATGCGCACGAACTTGTATCCCTTTTTTAACCATTGTCGTTCTGTCTATTTGTCTGTATCAACTATATTTTCAGCAGCAGATTGTATTGGGCCTTCATTTTTACGGGTAGTCTTTTTGTCTTGTTCCTTAATCATGTGTATCTTTCATATTCGTTTCTAATTTGACATACCGTCCATCTATTTATTCGTATTTGACAAACGTCATATCTATGATTTGACCAAGATGCAAATACGATCCAGCACCTTGTCTACAATTAATTTAAACGTTTACATGTATAATATATAACCCCAGTTGATTAGGCCAAACAAGATTTTTTTTCAGTTTTTGTTATGTGATAGGGTGACATGTCTATAATTGTAGTACTAATGACACTAGACAATCAGTCATAGATTATTCATGTATTATTTCACTTGAAACATCCATATCTTTATATACATCTTTCAGGTGGAAGTGTATATTGGACAGATTCATCCCCTGTTGTACGTAGAAAGAACTTTGCTACAGTATCGGCACGCGACATTGAGACGACGGCGTATGCTTTGCTTACATACATGGCCCTAGGACATCATGCGAAAGCTTTCCCAGTTGTCACGTGGCTTGTTTCACAGAGAAATCCACAAGGCGGTTTTTCCTCTTCACATGTATGTCAATTACAAATTAGTAGATTCATATGAAGTATTGCTTGAAAGTTTAGCACAATTATTTCACTTTTTTTAAAGTAATTAACAGCAATTTTCTTCTAATTTTTGTATTTTAAATTTTGTAATCTTTTCCGCCAGTAGAAATACAACTCTTCACAATTTGCATATACAGTTAACATTTAACTAACGCTTAACAGATGAAATTTACCTGGAATAGTTGTTTTGGCGGACAAACTATTTATTGACCAAAGAAAATGTTAAATACTTATGTCACGGCTTTAATCAAACGTTCATTTAAGATCTTACCCTAACCAACGTAATTATTCAGATATTAAACAAAATCCTAGATCCGAGAGTATCAAGTCTCGTTTATACTGTCAGAAATTAAAAGGCATATTAAAATGTTCTCTGTTTATGTAAAAATTATAGCCGAGTCTGTTAGATATTACTATCAGATGTTCCGCTAAAATTAAATCAGAACATTGACGAATTTGTTCTCTCCTTACAGGATACAGTCATTGCGATACAAGCACTAACAGAGTACGCTCAAAAGCATGCTCGAAATGCTACGAACTACGGTGTTCAGTTTAATGCGTTTGGAATGGGGTTTATACATTCGTATAGTTCTACTCCAAAGAATTATGATTCTGTCCACCAAATCGAGGTATCGCATTTGTCTTTAACTATTTTAAATTGTTTGTGCCGATGAAAAAAGCGTATTCAAGTGTTTATTTAGTTTATACTAATTTATTGTAGCTTGATTGTGAAGAACCTTGTAGCTTATCGAGTCACTTTCGAGTCCGCTTCCTGAAAAAGCCAGTACTGGTGTCTTATGAGGAAGTACGGTCGTGACCCCAGTGGGGCTCGAACCCGCAACCTCCGGGGTGAGAGGCCGACACCTTAATCTTAAAGTGTTTATTTGCTGATAATTGGTAAACGAAAACGACATTGGGTGAGAAAATTAACATTAAATGAATGTATCTAATTAAGAATTTATGTAATAATGTTCGGACACATTTTTATTGGTTGTTAAATGTGTCCATTGAGAATCAAAATTTACATGTGTCAAGGAAATAAATGAATCAAGAAGTCCCCCTACAAGCAAGCTAGGAGAGACTAAAGATTATAATGCGCATCATTTAGCACGTTTAATCGTATGCAATATTTACTTTTAGGTTCCTTCCAGTTTAGACAATGTCATCATACAAGCGATGGGGAACGGTATTGCTGTAATTGATGTAAGAAATTTAACACAATTTGGCAAAATATAATGTTGTTTTTTTTTGTATTTATATTGTTGTTGTATTGTATATTGTTGTTGGTATTGTATATAACACAAAGCACTGATAGGTGATGATTTTTGTTAGCAAGCGAAAACCTACTTGCATTTGTTGAATGCTGCGCTATTTAAGTAATGTTATAACCCATTCATTCGCGGTGAACATTGTCATCCATCGTTCAAAATAGAGATACGTGT
>JAUMHA010367891.1:11797-21902 GCA_032359765.1 Saxidomus gigantea | reverse complement strand
TCTGAACACGTTGTCCTGTATGTCTGTATGAACACGTTGCAATGTGTGTCTGACTGAACATGTTAGACTGTATGTCTTTTGAACACGTTTTGGTGTGTTGCTGTCTAACCATAATTTCCTGTATGTCTGTCTGAACATGTTGTAATGTATGTCTGTCTGGACACGTTGTCCCGTATGTATGTCTGATCACGTTTTAATGTGCGTCCGTATAAACTAATTGTCCTTGACGTGTAAACACATTGTCCTGTATCTCTGTCTGAACACGTTGTTCTGTATGTCTGTCTTAATACGTTTTCATGTGTGTCTGTTTAAACATAAATGGCCTGTATGTCTGTCTGAACACATGGTCCTGTACGTATGTATAAATTCGTTATCCTGTAGGACCGTCTAAACACATTTTCCTGTATATCTGTCTGAACACATTGTCTTGTCTTAACACATGGTCCTGTGTTCTGTCCGAACACCTTTAAATGTGTGTCTGTCACAACATATGGTGATGTATGCCTTTTTTTATAGTTTGTCAACTGTTTATAGTCCGGATACACCCTAGAAGTTATCCTCTCGTGAAACAGCCAAGACTCCTGACAGTCGCACACTGAAGAGACAGATGCACATACAAGGGAATTCGGGTACCAAACCCTAGATCCCTTGGTTTCCTTTGCCCGTTGTATAGCACTGTAACACGCGAGACCACATCTGGGTTTCGTTCCAGTTCGTCTCTAGATGGGTGGGAAACAATGAAAAGCGTTTCTGAACTATCTAACTCTAACTGAGCACCGGTCAGGATTCGAACCGGTGACCTACGGATTGGTAGTCCAGAGCACTAACCATTAGACCACCGTGCCATTCTTAAAGTGTGATCATTACTTGGGTATTAACAAAACTTTAAGAGATTTAACACAATGGAGTTACCCGCAAAATGAAAACAGTAACAAAATGTACATCTATGCACATTTATTGTTTTCGAACACTTTGTTCACATACATGCTTACAAGACAATACTCAATTTATTTTTACATTCTATACACGTCGTGGTTCTTGCAAAGTTTTCAATTCTTGAAAGTGTTTGATGTCTTTGTTGCGTATGCATGCATGCATGCATGTAATTTGTATATCATGGGTTTAATTTATACTAATTTATTTCCTTTCGTTTGCGAAACAAGTTCTTTACAACTTTATATTAATCGCTCTCAGTACTCACTCCAGATGGAAACAACATCGGAGAAAACGAGAAGCAATGTTGAATTATCTGTGTCTTGCCTAAGTTCACAACCACTACCGAGGCACCGGTGGGGATCGAACCTGGAACTCTCCGGACCTGAGGCTGACAAAGGCGGCTTCAATATCATGCTTTCTTCTGGAATTAGCCGGATTAAAAGTGGTATTGAACAGATTTACGATTTCATATCATTCATCTATAAAATTATCAATAACTGGAGAACACATCGTTTTTTACCGTTTTTGTTATAAGTTATATCACAATTATCACTAATACAGCGCGACATGGAACAAAGTACAAAAGTGTGCGAACAGAAACAAACCGAGTTCCCCAAGTTGTGCCCATTAAATTTTGCATTATTTAAGCACAAGTTTAAATCATGCCCTCTGTATTGTATTCTTAAGCCCACTCGACCAGTGAATAAACTCTAGTAATGAATGCTTTATTTTTTCAATCGCCACTGGTCAAATTTAATACGATTTGCCAAATGTTCAAGTGGACGGCGAAAACCCAAACAAGAACGGCGACGAAGCGTTGCCGTATTTGAAGGGTTTCGAAAGATTTGAAAAGCCCAGGGCATGTTGAGGTGTAAAGAAACAAGAGGATTTCTGTATAATTGGTGTAATGAAAGGTCACCGTGACCTGGTGAAACTAAAGATATTCCCCCCTTCCAAGTTGTTCAGGCAATGGTATAATAAAGAAGTTTAAAAGTTCGTGATGATGCTGAGAGTAATTTTCGCCGCTTGGTGCTTTTAATTTTATGCCGTGCCATGGTGCTTTCAATTTAATGCCCTGAGAAGATAAAACTGTAATAAAAGTTAAATTGTTTATATAATATTTACAGCTTGAAGCGATCATTTCGATGTTTTAATTAAATGAGAAAAGTTTATTAACCCTTACTCTGAAGAATTTCTAAAATGGGCGTGTCCGTGTCAATTTTAGGCAACTCCCTTACTAGTTCACTGGGGTGCTCTCTGAAAATTGAAATGACTGAATAGCATAAAAGTGTGGATCATGGAAAAATCTCGTGGACTTGCAGGGTGATCATGATCTGAACCGGTGGCAAAGGCTTAAATCACTTACCACCAAGATAGTCAGAGTTTAAGCTAACGAGTCCGTTAACCGTGGTAGAAAAAAAATCGATTATGTTTTTGCCGATAGGTTACGCCCTAATATCTTTTTCAGTTTCCTTTCTTTCCTCAATTTTATACTCTATTTTTTTTTATAGCTTGACATGACATAAACCATTACGGTAAAGCTAACATCAGCCTTAAAATAATTATTGTTCAATATCGTGTTGAAAGTAATTGTAAGGTAAACAACGTCAATACATTAAGTGCAGATCTGCGGGATCTTTATCGTCCTTAAATCTGGTGTTACTCGTAATTACGACGTTTTCTTACATAATTAACTGTCATAAATTTGCTGCAAGTTACTCTGACACTTAAATAAACTACTGACTATCTCAGGTGTAACGTCTTTACAGAACAGAACAGAACAGAATACAATTTTAATAACGTGAGACCTGAAAGTCTGCAAAAGACTATAATACACCGCGAGAGTAAACATAAACAAAATGACATCTGCTAATAAATACAAATGAACTACACATATATGTATTTACACATTAGGGGTTCGTGCCAACAGCGTCTGAGGATGAAGGAAAATTGACTGAGTTCTATCCGTGCGTTAACGCTGACCTTGCTAAATTCCTATTCCTAAATCCCTTGGTCTGCCTTTCAGCTTGGACTTAATTAAATTCATGTAGATACCACCTGTATGGTCCCAGGGAGATATTTTGGAAAAGTAGACTATTGCAACACGAAAGCTCGAACCTTTCGTGTTTGATTGGAAAGTCCTGATAATAATGGAATTCGGAATTTCATTTTTTTTCACCATTTATTGTATTTAATTGGTCATAAAGAAGTTATATTTTATTGACTGAAATTATTAATTTGACAACAGCAATATTAAAACCTTAAGTACGTCAATTTATCTTATCAAGTACAATTAAAACGCGAATTGTAGCGATATATCCCCTATAAAAAATAAAGAAGTTTAATTTCTACAAGCGTTCAACTTCTAACATTGTCATTTTTTGGCCATAAAATAAGATAAAAATTAAATGTTTCAATTGAACCCAGCATTGTAATATGAAATTATGATAAATTTAGTGCGTTTCTATGGACAATCCGACAATTTTGTCACCTGGAGCGACGGCGGGCGGCCATTTTGTACTGGTGAATTATGGGCTACCTCGTTCATTTGTCATTTCCTGTCAAATATTTCAATGGCCATGGTATACAATGTTTGTTTTAGATAATATCGGTATAAAACTGTTAATATCTGATGTGCTGATTTGATTATTAATTCCCCTGGGCTGATTTGACCGTGTTTGTTCTCATGCGATATGCAAGAGACTTGAAGAGGTAACATTTATGTCACAGTGATAAAAGGACAAGGGTGAGGCTACAGCATGATAGCCAGCTGATCAAACTATATCTGATATAAATTTATAATAACAATAATAGGTGTAAAATCATGCGATTACCTATGGTTTACATCTGTGAAGAGTGGAAGTGATGGGTGAGGGTATTACTCATTGCTCTGCCCTGGTCAAAATTTACCGTAAAAACCAAAGCCCTGTTGAATTTACTTAACAAACTACGCCGAAACTAACAATGCCCCAAAAGAAGTAAGATCGACAAAATTTCACGACACTTATATGGTTAATGCCTATATACTATATAATACAGTGACTCCTATACTGGCCTCCCTCTCTCATGTCGCTCTAAAATGAACATGGACAATATAGATCTTAAGTCACAGAGGAATTGATGCAACACTGTCAATTCAATAATTTATTTGTTGTTTATTTTCATAAATTGCTTGTTCATTTTCTTTTCCCTGAATTAGCTGTCTAGTCGAACTTCCAAGCAAAAACATGATTTACCTGTCTAGTTATTTCATTATTGCCTTACGTTACGAGAATAAGGTAAATTGTATGTTTTATTACAGACAAAGTAATTAGTATTAACACCGACACACTTCTGTCAGTGACACCCTGGAGCCCGCCTCTGACGGCGGTCACATACCTGTCTGTTTATAAGAGATACATGTCGTGGGAACCAACACACTGTACAGAGCCCTGCTAAATTTGAACACTGCTTTAAGTGAATACATTTCTAAGAGACATAAAAAGTAAATGTCACTAAGTCACGTCCGTATACGTTTTTGGTTCATGTAACAGTTTCCACAGCATTCATTGCTGGATTTTCTTGAACTACCATTCTTAATTGAACCTTGCAAAGAGACGTATAGTTCGTCATTAAAAAGGAAAGAAAACTTAGAACTATTACCCGTTTTGAAAACGATGAAGATAATTTGATATCCCTATATATCGCTCACATGAGTATCACTGCGCTTTAAAACAAGAAAGTATGTCATTAGGTCATGATTAAGGTCAGTCACGGAAATTGTTGGAATAAGTTTGCAATACTGCACAAAAAGTCCAATTTCATCTCTCCAGCTTAAAAAACAAATATGAGGCCAAAGGTCAAGGTCAACCAAGGTCAGAGTTGAAATATGCATTCAAAACTGTACATATGGTTCAAGTTTTAATGCTGTAGCTTAAAACAGGAACGTAGGTCAAGGTCTATCAATATCGAAGTTGAAATATACATGCAAAACTGTATTAATGGTCCAAATTGCATATGTGTATACCTTCAAAAACAAAAAGTACGTCAATTGATCAATGCCATGGTCAGCCAAGATCAAACATGAAATATGTACGCAAAGCTATCCATGTTATTCAAATTTCATTGATGAGGCTTGAAAAACAAGAATGTAGGTCGATAGGTCTAGTGACGGGGTGTGGTCAACTTGGACCAAAGGGGTGTGGTTTTAACACTTTTGGACAAGACCAATCACAGTATCTCTTTTGTAGATCATACATTTAATGGTTCTCCAGTTGATGAACATAATTGATCTGACCTTGAACTATGACCCAGTAACCTAAATATCAATAGAGGTCTCCTGCATGCTAAGACCATCCTGTCCATAAAGTCCTGAGGCTGATGGAATGGACTCAAGCAACTTCATATTGCTAAGTTTAACTCAAACCTTAACCCATAATGTCTACTAGGTGTGTACTTACTGACGGACAGACGACGGACATCCAACGATCCTAAAAACTCACCATGAACACTTCGTGACCAGGTGAGCTAAATGCACGACGCTTGTTTTAAGTCACCGCCACAAACAAACAAGGACATAAATCTTACCCGTATTTTGTTATGATGATACTCATTCAAGTTGCAGAATCCTATATCTAGAAGGGTTCCTAATTTCAACACAGCTAAGCAGCTAAGCAGCAGGTCAATAAATTATAACCTATGTTTGATCGTTTCGTTTATTTGTCAAGATCAATGGAATACATATAAGCATTGTTGCCCAAAGGTATCCCACTATTCATTATTATCTGCACTGCATCATCATATGGTTCTAATTGCATTTAGGTCGCCTGTTTGCCTTGACAGAGCCACTGTAAGCATTGGTAAAAAGAGTAAAATACAAAATATAATTAAAATAATTACAACATTTTCTTATATTTAGAAACAGCCAGCCCTTCTAGTATTCTGATTGTCAATAGTTTCGTAGTGAAGGAAAGGACTAAAAGCTGGTCAACATCAAAGGTCATGCAGATTCCACTGAACCGTAACACCACAGATAGGAGCCGTAACATTCAACCGTCGTTTGTATTCAAGGCATCGTTCTGATGATTATTGAATTAATCTTGCATTAACAATGAGATGGAATATAGAACATCAGCTTTAACGGTGTCAATAAAAGCGAACCCCGCCAACTCCCCGAGTTATGAATTAAAAAAAGAATTCAGTCGAAAAAAAATCATAATCCTATCTTTGTAAATACAGCTTGAACAGTTCACCTGCTGTAAAATCCGAATACATCCCCAACAAAGACCACCAAACGTTTCTCATAAATATGCAAATCACCTTGGATCTTTTCATTAATTCGGCTACACATCATTAAGTCAGTGATCAGCTTGGTAAATCCTTCATTTACTATTCTGCCACTAACCCATGACCTGGGATTACTGGCTAGGGGGGCGGGAAAGTTGCTGAACACTTATTTAGACGTTTGATTGACTAGTGAAAGAATGCCTAAATTGGCACATCAAGTGTTTTGACCAGCGGACTGACCTCTGCATTATGTGATCATTGCTGTATGCATCTCATTCATCTACTGACAGTGATTTTAATCAAGCGTCCCATGCTAAAATAGAAGCGAATATCACAAAAGTATAAAGGGATGCGTATCGTCATAAGATAGGAATGCTCCTGGGACGGTTCAAAGATCTAGCACAGACTTACTAAATGACTGAAAAGAAAAAAACACGCTTGTCCAATAGATGAGTAAAGGTCATAGTTATGGAAGCGGTCAGAATAGTCGAAAAAAAGTTGGAATCTAGATCAGTAACGGTTGTCCCAGAATGAAAGCTACTTTTGACATAGGTTAGTTAACCTACCTACCTCAAAAAAAGTAATTTATGTTTATGCAAACATGAAGTATGTAAGTATTCCAGGTCATAACGAAAATCTGTTTCACAGTTTTTATGAACGAAAGAATGCATAAATAACACCATTCATGCTAGATCAACCCGACAACATTCATACATACAGCAACACATTTGAAATTTGAGTGTCATGTACCCACAGTTATAAAATAAGCTTTTTTTTTTAGTTTCCAGACAGTTAACTTTTTAACGTAAGTGTCATTTCACACGAATTTTAGAAATAAAACCATTCGTGCGTGTGTTATATGTGACTTAATGTTCAGTAAAATTACAGACGGATGTGGTAGCAATAAATCTACATGTACACTATAAGGGGTGAATGGAAACGAACAAAGAAAATAATGAAAGGAATACGTATATAGTACGAAAAATAATTGTAAGTTCTATAAGAAAAGAAAATACATGTATATAAAAAATGGGTAAGACAGTAGGTATCGTTATACCCTTTATGATGATAAATATTCATGATCCATGCATTGCAGATGCTTTCAAAGAAAAAGGAGCGAGCATTTCTCGGCACAGATAATGCCGTTACTGTATGCCCTAGATCGTAAATATTTGAGGTAATTTTCCAGGAACAAGTCAAATACGCCATTCTTTCTTTTTATATCTTTAGAAAAACATACCGCAGATGTTAAAAACACATTGGCAATGGATAGAAATACAGGGAAATACATTATGTTGTTTTCACCAACAATATACTTTACCGCCTGAGAATGTTTTCAATGTTGCTTGTAGTTTGGTGTTTAAGGTTTCCATAAATCTAAGAAAAGGCCCTAAATCAGACTTTAAATGTTTTATATTTATTCAGTAAACACACTACAGATGTTGCTAGGTATATAATGGAACAGATTTGAATATGTATTATCTCTTCATTAAAGTATAGCAGTCTCTTGCATGAAAACAGCGTTTGTTTGTTAAAGGGATGATCAGCAGAGCAGTGGTTCAGAGATATGGGGCGCTAAAGGCTGGTTTCTCCGGTTCCTGTTTGGCATCCGTTGGAATAATGTTGTCATATTTCACACACTATGTCTAGTTTCCTGTACTTTATGTGCACTATTAAAGCGAAAAGAACATGTATGTAACTTAGTAGTGATAATACATTTGCAGTGTGCTATCACTCAAACGTCTATGGATGTCGTGGTCAACTTCGCCACGGATGGAATATCAAAACCCCAGCTTCGCGGTATTAACTTTACACTACTACGCTGTCTACACTTAAACACCTTTGGTATCATTTTTTTTAAATGGATTTTTTCTCATTTGAGGCTTGTTTTATCATCCAGAGCGTCTCTCGTACCGTCCTCGCTCTAGCACCCCACTCCCAACCACTCACACATACACACTTGTAAGACAAACAACAGTTAGCTTCTAAGTCCTAACAAAATTCTTTATTTCTTAACTGTCCGCTAAATTGCTGTTTTAAAATGTTATTTTACACTTTAAAATACAGTTGCAGAATGAGTTGGCGAAACCTGAGACAGGTGCGTCGTTCCATAATAGCGGTGCATACTGAAGGTTAAACCACGATCGTTATCTTCAACACCATTAAGTGCAAAATACAGGGTAGTTTTTGTCGTCTGATTACCCAAACAAACGGGGTTATCTTCAAAATATTATTAAAGTTATCTGATTTTAAACACTGCGCTAATTTAATACACTGCGCTGTACACATTTACGATTCAGTTCTGAAATAAGAAATACAGACTTCAAATATGTCTGTATCTCTTTGCATTATCTTATTCAGAAAATACTTAAATATGCGTGAAAAGGGATGGTTGTTATACAGATTTAGCACTTTCATGATTATTTACATTATACATTCCAATTTATTTTATTTCATCAATTTCACGCTGTAATAAATACTTCGGTTAACACCTGTTGTATATTTTGACTGATAATGTTTCAAAAGGGTATGAAAAGATTTCATTATTTCCAAACCGTTTTATAAAATACCTTACACATTTGCCGGTTTTGTAAACGTAACCCTTGTTCAAAAAGTAGGCGCATACAAAATAGACAGGTAGCAAAGTCAGTCAAACTCGACAAACTCCAGGGCTCAAACCTGTGATTATATACAGGAACCAGTTAGGTTGCTGGTTAGCTAAGTTCCGGACAAAGCTTAACCGTTTAAAGTACTTCTAATCTCAAGTATCGGACATCAAATACTTGTTTATAGTCTAAAATCAACTAGGTATCCGCTATTTAATAACTGTCCACTATCTACCAAGACATCCCTTACTCAACCTGATACCAACAACTTGTCCACCAGCACTCGGTTATCCGATACTCAACCCGATATCCGATAAGTGTCCAGTGTCCACCAATACTTGGTCATCATATACTCACGTGAACCCTGATCAGGTATCCACAACTTGTCTAAAATCAGATATTTTTATATTTATAATAGTCTCATAATATCCGAAAATCAAGTGGTAAGTAATATTTGTTTAGCATAAAATGAAATGCGCTACATGTCAATCATTTGCTTGGTATCCGATCAGCTAGTATGCGATACGTGTATTTTATTAGCATGGTATCCGACGATCAGCTGGAATGTTTCCATGAGTTGCTGGGTATCTAATAACCAGCTGGTATGCGATACTTGCCCATAATATCCTGAGTATCCGATAATCAGCTAGTATCCGGTACGTGTATCAGTTGCTGGGTATCCGATAATCAACAAATATGCGCTACTTGTCAATCACTTGCTGTGTATTCGATTATCAGTTTGTATCCGATTCTTGTCAATTAATTGTTGGGAATCCGATAATCAGCTGGAATGCAATTGCTGTCAATCATTTGCTGAGTATGTGATTATCAGCTGATGTGCGATATATGTTCTTGTCAATCATTTGTTGGGCATCCGATAGTCAGCTGGCATACGAAACATGTCCAACATTTGCCGGATATCCGATAATCTGCTTGTATGCGATACTTGTCCATCAATTGTTGGGTATCCGATAATCAGTTTAAATGCGATATTTGTCCATCATTTTCTATACAACCGATAATTAGCTAGTAAGCGATACTTGTTCACCATTTACTGGGTATCCGATAAACAGCTGGTATGCGATACTTGTCCATGATTTGCTTGGAATCCGATAAGCTGCTGGTATGTAATACATTGTCCATCATTTGTAAGGTATCCGATACTCAGTTGGTATGCGATAGCTGGGTATCCGATAATCAGCCGGAACACGATATTTGTCCATCATTTGTATGGTATCCGATAATCAGTTGGCATGCGATAGTTGTCCATCATTTGTATGGTATCCGATAATCAACAA